>JAWJVD010000213.1:266389-393569 GCA_038048745.1 Coluber constrictor foxii
CTCTACTCGCTGAACGTATTATAAGGATGCCAAAGCCGGGCGGAGTACGGCTCTGCCAAGTTTCAATTCCTTCACCCAAATATCATCGTATAAAACACTGCTAATGCTGAACAAAGAGGGATGTTCGTGCAAATATTTATTTCTCCGCTGAATTACAACCTCTTTAGGGAGAGCTTCAAAATATCTCGTAGGCCCTGAATAATTACAGTCCAACCAAGGGCTACAAGTCGTAGGTTTTAGAATAGAATCACAGAGTTGGAGGGGACCTTGGAGGTCTTCTAGTCCAACCCACTGTTGGGGCAGGAAACTCTATGTCGTTTCAGACAAAATGGTTGTCCAGCCTCTTCTTAAAAACTTCCAGTGTTGGAGCATTCACAACTTCTGGAGGCAAGTCGTTCCACTGATTAATGTGTCTGCATTCACTCTAGTGCTGACATAAGGAGAAGGGCATCTGGAAAAGGACGTTTTGACTTTACACCTACTTATTTTCCCTGGAGATAATATCCCCTAGGGGATGGGATGGGAGGGGGGAAATTCCTTTGAGCTGGAGCAGTAGATTAGGGAAAGAGTGACTTGGAAGATGGCCAATGAGACCAGAGGAGTGGGGGAAGGAAGGGAGGGGTTGGCGCCGGGAAGTCAGTGTTGGCTACGATGAGTCCGAGTTAGAACGTCGTGCTTAATAAACGAGAGGGGTTTTTTTTTATCAAAGACTTTGTTTGAAATGCAATTTATTTGAGACGACCTCGAAACCTGACCGTGTCGTGCTGTGGCTGTTTCTTTAAAACACAGCTGTCCAACCTTGGCAACGTTGAGGATTTGCGGACTTCAACTCCCAGAATTACCCAGCCAGCCATGCAAGTCCACAAGTCTTCAAGTTGGTTGGGGAATTCAAACATGGGTGGCTGGAGAATTATAGGACTTCTCAGCTGCACTTCCCTAAGAGAAATAGATCCCAGCAGATGTGGATTCCATGGGTCCTTGGTGCTCTCTGAGCTTGCAGACGTTTCATGACCCAACTAGGTAACATCATCAGTGCTGGAATGTGGATGGGTATGAATGTGAGTTCACAGGGAACAGGAATCCTGGATAACCTTGGCAGCACATCAGGGAGGAGAAGATTTAAGAAACCCACCTAACTCATGGTTTCATATGATGGAGGTTCGCAGCGTACATTACCGGTAAATAGAATAAAACCTGAACCAAAAAGCCCCTATGAACAAGAACCGCTTAATATTATTGGTACAGGAGGAATAATCAAAGTGCATAATAAATTGTTCCATTTTAAACTGCTAACATTAATTACATTAACACGAACACAGAAAGAGTAAGCACATTTCCTCGTAAGAACCAAAAATCAATTAAGACCAGCCATAATATTTCAAAGAGCTGTAATTTCAGCATAACACATAAATTTGTTTTACTCCTCAAAGAGGCATATTTTAGTCCGGTAAAGGGCTTTTGGTTCTGTTTATGTTCAATTTGGTATGACATTAGCTTAATTTAGATGGAAATCCTATAAACACATTTCTGGGTATACATTCCTCTGAAGTCTACAGGGATGGTTTGTTTAAACCTCTGCAGTTAATTCCATCATAATGCTGTATTAAAAGAGAGAGAGAGAGAGAGAGAGAGAGAGAGAGACAGACAGACAGAGAGAGAGAGAGAGAGAGAGAGAGAGAGAGAGAGAGAGAGGGAGAGGGAGAGGGAGAGAGAGAGAGAGAGAAGCAATATTCACACGCGACTTGAAGCAACGTCAATTACAAGGTTCTTTAATAAATGCAAAATAATGAGCTTGCAAAACGTGTCTTGATGAAAGTCAAACGACAACGTCTTATCGATTTTCAGGTGGCAAAAATCCACATCACAGTATGGGCAGGTTAAGAAAATGGACTTCACTCGTTCTCAGGAGAGCGCAGAAGGGAAGGTGACAAACTTCATCCTGCTTTGAAAAGTACGCAGGGAATTCTGACATAGAGTCACACAGTAAAATTCTGAAGGATCAGAATAGAATAGAAGAATAGAATAGAATAGAATAGAATAGAATAGAATAGAATAGAATAGAATAGAATAGAATAGATAGAATAGAATAGAATAGATAGAATAGAATAGGGAGAGGAGAGGAGAGGAGAGGAGAGGAGAGGAGAGGAGAGGAGAGGAGAGGAGAGGAGAGGAGAGGAGAGGAGAGGAGAGGAGAGGAGAGGAAATAAAACAATAAGAATGGAATGGAGAATTAGAATTAGAGTTAGAGTTAGAGTTAGAGTTAGAGTTAGAGTTAGAGTTAGAGTTAGAGTTAGAGTTAGAGTTAGTTAGAGTTAGAGTTAGAGTTAGAGTTAGAGTTAGAGTTAGAGTTAGAGTTAGAGTTAGAGTTAGTTAGAGTTAGAGTTAGAGTTAGAGTTAGAGTTAGAGTTAGAGTTAGAGTTAGAGTTAGAGTTAGAGTTAGAGTTAGAATCAGAATTCTTTATTGGCCAAGTGTGATTAGACACACCACGAAATTGTCTCTGGTGCATAAGGTCTCAGTGTACTTACAACAATAGAGATAGACCATTACCATAAGGTGAAGGTAAAGGTTCCCCTTGCACATAGGTGCTAGTCGTTCCCGACTCTAGGGGGCAGTGCTGATCTCCGTTTCAAAGCCAGCGCTGTCTGAAGACGTCTCCGGGGTCATGTGGCCGGCATGACTCAACGCCAAAGGTGCATGGAACGCTGTTCCCTTCCCACCAAAGGTGGTCCCTATTTTTCTACTTGCATTTTTTACCTGCTTTCGAACTGCTAGGTTGGCAGAAGCTGGGACAAGTCACGGGAGCTCACCCGTTACGCGGCGCTAGGGATTCGAACCGCTGAACTGCCGACCTTTCGACCAACAAACTCAGTGTCCTAGCTACAGAGCCACTGCATTCCTTTTTATCATACTCATTGTAAAAATACATTCATCAGAAAACATTAGGAACAACACTTACTGATAGTTATGATACTAAATAAGCACGTTATTAAATAATTTGTTTATATGTAATGAAAGATCTTCGAAAACAAAGAACAGAGATGCATGCTGGATGGCACTGTCAGGATTTATAAAACTGTTTTCACCTAGCTTTCACACAGCAGCAGCCAGCCTAAAGAAATATGAAATAAAGCTCATTTTTCCAAAAGGAAATAGTAGCAAAACCTTTTCAAAGTAGAGTGTACCAGCTGTGTTGGAATCCAAGCTCCCCAATTCCCAACTGTTTCCACTCATTTGCTTTTCTAGTTTATGGGCACCAACCTTATTTCAACCCTGGTATCCAAAGTCACAGATTTCCCCATAAAACTGAGAAAATAAATAAATAAATTTACCTTTTCTGAGCTTCAGCCTCTCGCCTAGCTTGTTCCAAGGCCAATTCTTCAGCTATTCTTTTCTTTAGTTCTTCTTCATTGACTGGAATTAAGAAATGGAGGAAAACAAAATAAATACATGTTTAGAAAGAATAGAATAGAATAGAATAGAATAGGGAAGGGTAGGGTAGGGTAGGGTAGGGTAGGGTAGGGTAGGGTAGGGTAGGGTAGGGTAGGGTAGGGTAGGGTAGGTAGGGTAGGGTAGGGTAGGGTAGGGTAGGGTAGGGTAGGGTAGGGTAGGGTTAGGGTAGGGTAGGGTAGGGTAGGGTAGGGTAGGGTAGGGTAGGGTAGGGTAGGTAGGGTAGGGTAGGGTAGGGTAGGGTAGGGTAGGGTAGGGTAGGGTAGGGTAGGGTAGGGTAGGGTAGGGTAGGGTAGGGTAGGGTAGGGTAGGGTAGGGTAGGGTAGGGTAGGGTAGGGTAGGGTAGGGTAGGGTAGGGTAGGGTAGGGTAGGGTAGGGTAGGGTAGGGTAGGTAGGGTAGGGTAGGGTAGGTAGGGTAGGGTAGGGTAGGGTAGGGTAGGGTAGGGTAGGGTAGGGTAGGTAGGGTAGGGTAGGGTAGGGTAGGGTAGGGTAGGGTAGGGTAGGGTAGGGTAGGGTAGGGTAGGGTAGGGTAGGGTAGGGTAGGGTAGGGTAGGGTAGGGTAGGGTAGGGTAGGGTAGGGTAGGGTAGGGTAGGGTAGGGTAGGGTAGGGTAGGGTAGGGTAGGGTAGGGTAGGGTAGGGTAGGTAGGGTAGGGTAGGGTAGGGTAGGGTAGGGTAGGGTAGGGTAGGGTAGGGTAGGGTAGGGTAGGGTAGGGTAGGGTAGGGTAGGGTAGGGGTAGGGTAGGGTAGGGTAGGGTAGGGTAGGGTAGGGTAGGGTAGGGTAGGGTAGGGTAGGTAGGGTAGGGTAGGGTAGGGTAGGGTAGGGTAGGGTAGGGTAGGGTAGGGTAGGGTAGGGTAGGGTAGGGTAGGGTAGGGGTAGGGTAGGGTAGGGTAGGGTAGGGTAGGGTAGGGTAGGGTAGGGTAGGGTAGGGTAGGGTAGGGTAGGGTAGGGTAGGTAGGGTAGGGTAGGGTAGGGTAGGGTAGGGTAGGGTAGGGTAGGGTAGGGTAGGGTAGGGTAGGGTAGGGTAGGGTAGGGTAGGGTAGGGTAGGGTAGGGTAGGGGAGGGTAGGGTAGGGTAGGGTAGGGTAGGGGAGGGGAGGGGAGAGGAGAGGAGAGGAGAGGAGAGGAGAAGAGAAGAGAGAGAAGAGAAGAGAAGAGAAGAGAAGAGAAGAGAAGAGAAGAGAAGAGAAAGAGAGGAGAAGAAGTTGCAAGGGACCTTGGAGATCTTCTAGTCCAACCCTATGTATACCATTTCAGACAATGTTGCATGTAACCAGCTCATGGAAGTGTTCTTCTATTCATCAATTTCATTTTTTGGGTCATGCATCCTTGAGAGTGATGGGTGATTTAGAAATATGAGGAAAGAAGGGAGGGAGGAGGAAGATCTTTGCTGTGGATTGGGCCCCAAATAAACTGAATCAGGTCCCTGACTGCTATTGTGGACATGAACTCCAAAGCAATCTCTAAATCCACCCCTTTGAGAGACATCTTGGTTTCCATATTTCAGCCTTGGACTCCACTTAAAAATCTGATCTACTGCACTGATTTAGGAGAAGGCCTGGCAGAACCCAGAGGTGGAGTTAAAAGAGGGATAGGCCTAGCATCCTTACATAGCCACAAACGAACAAAGTCCACCCTCAATGGACTGCCTTTGGCCCTTATCTAACCCTAGTCAGTTGAGAAGATTCCTACGCGTAGGCTTTTAGCAATAAAAGAGAATGAAACTGGAGCCCTGACACTGGTTTAATTGGACCTTCATATGTGGACCTGATCTTTCGCGTCTGACAATATCGTAAAGAAAGTTTGTTTATAGGCATCGAAGCGTGAATCAGCCTCGTTCCTCTCCTGGGGAAACTGTAATTAATTAGAGGTGAATGGATCTTGTTTTCCATGGTGTATACTCTCAAAGAAAGAAAACCTGAATATATTCTAAGAAACATTTTTATTGTAAAAGTAAAAAAAAAAACCTAGCTAACTACATCTTACCGGCAGTTTATCACACAGACGGACAAAGGAAGAAGTAAATCAGGAAGTTAGAAAAAGAAAGAATGTAGACATGCGCAGTAGCTCAGAAATCACAAGACCGTCTTATCTGTGTTGATAAGGTTCTCTGGCAAGCTACCGTAATGTTCAGAATGGAAGCTCAGCTGGCAAATGCAAATAACGCAGTGACAATAGATATACTCAAATTCTGACTTAAAGTATGAGGTGTCCTCTGAAGCAATAAATTCATGGGAGCTTTCTTCCATTAGACCTTTGCTGAGATTTTCCCAGAGATGCACAATTCACACCTCTCTGGTCCACTATATGAGGACCCAGTTTGTGGGGGCGGTTTGATTTGTATAAAATAGAACACCACTCAGGGGGGCCAAAAAGCCCTACTAAGCAGGTATATACAAAAGTATGAAGGCTATTGCTTAAAGCATTGTAAGCTGCTCTGAGTCTCCGGAGAAGGGCGGCATATATAAATCGCACCAGTCTACTCATGTATTTTTGTGGGCACTGGTCTACTCATTTGTTTTTGGAGGCACCAATCTACCACCAAACTGCCTTTTACCACTGATCAGCTGTAGGGCAGCCCTTCGAAGCCCCGCGGTAAGAGTTTAAACAGTTTTTTTCCTTATAGCCCATCAGCTGGGGCTCAGGAGTCTCCGGAGAAGGGAGGAATATATAAATCGAACTAATAATAAATAAATAAACTTGAGGGGCTGCCCCTAAGAAGAGGGGGGTCAATTTATTTTCCAAAGCACTAGAGGGCAAGACAAGAACGAATGGATGGAAATTCATCAAGGAGAGAAGCAACCTGGAATTAAGGAGAAACTTCCTATTGTCCCAGTGGAACATCTTGCCTCCAGAAGTTGGGGTGCTCCATCACTGGGAGTGTTTAAGAAGAGAGTGGACAGCCATTTGTCTGAAATGATATAGGATTTCCTGCTTGAGCAGGAGGGGTTGGACTAGAAGACCTCCAAAGTCCCTTCCAACTCTGTTATTCTGTTAATAATAAGTCGTCTCTGATGGATCTTGACTTGGTCTTCTTTACCCACTCCAAAAGTTGAATTGCATGACCCAATGGCTGCAGGAATTGGGTAGGTCTAGTCTAATGAAGAGAAGGACCAAGGGAGACATGATAGCAGTCTTCCAATATCTCAGGGGCTGCCCCAAAGAAGAGGCAATCAAGCTATTCTCCAAAGCACCTGAAGGGAGGACAAGAAACAACGGGTGGAAACTCATCAAGGAGAGAAGCAACTTAGAACTAAGGAGGAATTTCCTGACAGAACAATAAACCTGTTCTGTCCCTGTCCCACACACACACACTCAGACAGACAGTCGGGGGTTAAAGAAACTGGCAGGCAACCAATTAGTCAGATAAGACGCTTGGCAGCAATCCCAGCAGCTGCTTGCCAAGACCTTTTATCTACATAGAAGAAAATACACATCACAACAATTGTCCAGGAATAAATCTGAAGCCGAGATGCAAAGTGACTCCAAGGATTTAGTTTTGTCCGTCACAGAGTCTGAATGATTAACTCACCCCCTTTTATAGCCTGTGGGGTGTGGTCCAGTAAGTCAGCTAATCACAGGCACGCTTTTTCTTTTGTTGCGTGCGCCTGTCTCTGCAACGCTGGCGAGGGTCCAGCCAAGACTCATTACCCTCATCACTGTCCACCTGTGGCTGCGTGGACGTGCTTGGCTCTGGGCCTATCTCTTGCCCTTCGGTGTCCTCCAGAGGCATTGCCAGAGAGGAGGGTCCTGGAGAAGGAGGCCTTGCCAACTCCTCTCCCTCACTCTCAGAGTCCTCTCCTGCCGATGACACAGGCTCAGGCAACGGAGCCACAACAAAACCAGTGAAACGACTTGCCTCCAGAAGTAGTGAATGCTCCAACACTGGAAGTTTTAAAGAAGAGTCCCAACAATCATTTGCCCACAATGGTATAGGCCAGGGTTTCCTGCCTAAGCAGGAGGCTGGAGTAGAGACCTGGATAGCTCAGCAGACTAAAGCCTGTTATTAACATTCAGCTGTCTGCAATTACTGTAAGTTCGAATCTCACCAGGCTCCAGGTTGACTCAGTCTTTCATCCTTTCTAAGGTAGGTCAACTGAGGACCCAGTTTGTGGGGGGCAACAAGCTGACTTTGTATAAAATATACCAAAGTATGAAGGCTATTGCTTGGCGCATTGTAAGCCGCCCTGAGTCTCCGGAGAAGGGCGGCATATAAACCTAATTTTAAAAAAAATAATAAAGACCTCCGAGGTCCCTTCCCGCTCCTATTCTGATTGGTCTATAAAAGCAGCCCTCTGGGAAGACAGCAAAACAATTTTCCCTGCAATGGATCATTAGATTCATTTCACCTCTGGAGAGAGATTTTAACTATTTCGAGACACAGATCTGGCACCTGACCAGGGGCATACAATGCGTAACAATTAAGGTGCCTGCCGGTCTATGCATGGGGGAGGGGGTTTATGGGGCCTTTGGGTAAGAATGGATAGGAAAAAAAAGGGCTAATGGCCCATCGAAACAACCTCTGAAGCACAATAAATACAATCCGGCTATAAAGACACGGCACATTTGACCTCAGCAATCAATCGGGTTACGTATTGATCACCAAGACCCTAATAGAGAATAAAAGTGAGGATGTAGATTGTTAAATAGAAATTCTATTACTCTAGATATATAGGGGCTGTTGTTCCCGAACGAGACAGCCAAGAAAACGAAGTTAAGGCCTTAATGGTAGGAAAAAGGACCAGAGGATGAGATATATAACTCCGGCAATTTTATTTATCTGGCCAAGTTCTTGCAAAAATAAAAAAAATAAAAGGCCCACCCACAAATCGTTTGACTCAAATTGATCGGCTTAGCATCTAAGCAGGCAATTCCTATTTAGCCGAGGCAGATGAATCATTTACAAATAAACCTTTAGGAAGTCAAACCAAGCACACAATTCTTCCGAGTCTGGTTAAGGTCAGCCCTATACCGTGCGTGATGAGCAGAAAACCTGATTTCTCTAATGACAGATTCTGAGACGGTACAAGGGGCGCCAACAAGACGAGGTTTGAGACATTAGAGGCGAAACTGTGGCGAACGGACATTTCCTTGTTGTACTAATGTCCAGAATAATGCTGGCGTGAACTAAATGCCCATTGGTTTAGAACGAGCCGCGCTAGGAACCGAAGGCTGGACGATCATCGGAATCAAAAAAATATCCTATGATTATCTTAAACGGAACAGAATAACAGTTGGAAGGGATCCTGGAGGTCTTCTAGACCAACCCCCTGCTGAAACAGGAAACCTGAAACCATTTCAGACATATGAAAAACGGGCATGGAGAAGAGAGAGACGTCAAACTCCCCATCTCCACGTGAGGGTCCTTTTCTGTTGTTTACCTAATTATATCCATTTGCCATAGATTTCAGAACAGTGACGGGCTCGGGCAGGAGATGGGAAAATCCCTATAATCAAGGTTTTTCCTAGGCCAAGTGTCTCAAAATAAAAGTGTGCATGACTTTATATCAGAATAACAGAGTTAGAAGGGACCTTGGAGATCTTCTAGTCCAACCCCCTGCTTAGGCAGGAAACCACTTCAGACCAGGGATGGGTTCTAATTTTTTTTACTAGCAGTTCTGTGAGTGTGGCTTATTTTGTGGGCGTGGCTTGACGGTCATGTGACAATTCTTTAGGATTTAGCAGAGGTCCTGGTCTACCAGGCTTTTAATTGCTTGCAGAGCTGTACCAGTCTACTCATGTATTTTTGCAGGCACTGGTCTACTCATGTATTTTTGCAGGCACTGGTCTACTCATGTATTTTTGCAGGCACTGGTCTATTTATTTTTGCAGGCACCGGTCTACTCATTTGTTTTTGGAGGCACCGGTCTACCACCAAACTGCGTTTTACTACCGATCAGCTGTAGGGCGGCCCTTCGAAGCCCCACGGCAAGAGTTTAAACAGTTTTTTTCCTTATAGCTCATCAGCTCGGACTCGGGAGGCAGCAATAGATCGGGGGTGGGGCCAAATAAAAGGTAAGAACAATGCGGGGGGGCAGGAGGGCGGGGGGGCAGAACCGGTTCGGTGATGTCATATCATCACCCCATCAGCTTGGCGGAACCAGGCCGAACCGGGAGGAACCCACCACTGCTTCAGACAAATGGTTATCTAACATCTTCTTAAAAACTTCCAACTTCTGGAACTTCTTGAAGCAAGTTCTGGAAGCAAGTTGTTCCACCGGTTAATTGTTCTGTCAGGAAATTAATTCTAAGTTGCTTCTCTCCTTGATGAGTTTCCATCCGTTGCTTCTTGTCCTGCCCTCAGGTGCTTTGGAGAATAGCTTGACTCCCTCTTCTTTGGGGCAGCCCCTGAGATATTGGAACACTGCTATCATGTCTCCCCTGGTCCTTCTCTTCATTAAACTAGACCGACCCAATTCCTGCAACCATTGGGTCATGCAATTCAACTTTTGCAGTGGGCAAAGAAGACCAAGTCAAGATCCATCACAGACGACTTATTATTAATCCCCTAGTCCTTTTCATTAAACTAGACATATTCAGCAACTTTGCTTGTCAATAGGTTGCACAGCAACAGTCTTGAGTATGAGCCGGTTGCCAGGCATCTCAATTTTGATTCCACGATCACGGGAATGGTACAAAGGTTGCAAGTGTGAAAAATGGTCATAAGTCACTTTTTTCAGGGCTGTTGTAATTTTGAACGGTCACTAAATGAAGTGTTGTAAGTTGGGGTGTTGTAACCTGTAAAACGCAGATTCCATTGTGGTCGTTTTTGTTTTTTTTTAAATTAGATTTATATGCCGACCTTCTCCGGAGACTCAGGGTGGCTTACAAGGCGTTAAGCAATAGCCTTCATACTTTTGTATATTTATACAAAGTCAGCTTATTGCCCCCACAAACTGAGTCCTCAATTGACCTACCTTAGAAAGGATGGAAGGCTGAGTCAACCTTGAGGTCAAGGTCTACAAGGTATCTCAAGGTCTACTTGTCTTCTATCCTAGTTTCACTCCATATTATCCTAGGTCAGGGGTCGGCAACCTTAAATACTCCGAAGAGCCACAAGGATCCTAACCGGAAGCCCCCTGTTCAATTCTCGAGCTGGCCGGAAGTCCAGTTCCCCCACCATAGAATATCTTCCTAGCGCAGAATCCTTTTTCCTCTACCTGTCCTAACCAAAAATCCTATCAATTGTGGAGCTGACCGGAAACAGGGAGCTGCAGCAGAGGGATGAAAGAGCCACATGCGGCTCCAGAGCCATGGGTTGCTGACTCTTGTCCTAGGTTAATGCTATCAGCTCTAAGCTAGATCCACTTTATGTAGCAACCTAGCTTTCCTTGCTCGTTCCGAAGGGCTTCACAGCAGTGGTGGGCTGCAACCGGTTTAACAACTGGTTCTGTGAGCGTGCGCTTTGCACGCACACGTGGCCTTCGTGCACACACATGCACACAGCATTCAAAATAAAGGGATTTGAAGCTCAGCTGCTTACCTTCTAAGGCAGTCCCGTTAAGTAGAAAAGAAAGGCGCGGAAATCAGCTGAGCCAGAAAAACGGAAATATAGGACAGGATAGGGCGTGGGCGGAGCCAGCTGATTGTCGGCGCTACCGGTTCGCCCGAATCGGCAGCAGCCCACCGCGGCTTCACAGCCAAAAGGCCAGGTATTATGCCTATTTTAAAGTTGGCCACTTTAAGACTTGTGGACTTCAACTCCCAGAATTCCTCAGCCAGCAATTCAGTGTTTCCCAACCTTGGCCATTTCAATATGGGTGGACTTCAGCTCCCAGAATTCTTCTTCTTCTTCTGCTGCTTCTTACAACAGTTTTTCTAGATTTTTTAGGAACAGCCTTTGTAGGCTTGCTAAAAAGTACGTCCACCAGGCCACTCCGGAATTCTGCAATTTCACGATTTCAGGCTAAAGCATTTAAACCGAGCAACGTGACTAAATATATTTAAGAGAAGTTGGTTGGAATAATACGTTCGGCTGCCCCAATTCGGTTTTAAGAGAGGAGGCAAATTTACTGTTAACAGTGCTGGTTAATTTGCTCATTTAAATTACGGGCAAAAGGGACGGGGATTCTGATTTAACACAACCGGAGAGCTTTATTGCAGTCTAAAGTCATTTGGGTAAGAAAAGCTCATTAAAATACTAGAGCTACTACAGACCCAGAATCGTTTATCACCTCTAGGGCATAATAAGTCCTAGGGACTGTGAACAAAAAAAAAAGGGGGGGGGGAAGAAATGTGTTTTTTAAAAAAACCCACCAAACCAGAAATTCCTTCAGATAAAGCAACTTTCGTCCAGGGGTAAAAAAAACGTAATGAACTTTTGGTGAGAGAGAGATTTTGCTTGCTTAGCACAGCAAGCTCACCGAAAGACAACTGAACCACGGCTTACTCAATTAACCAGGTCATCAGGAAGGGCGCAGGAGCGGTGCAGTGGCCTAGAGATGGAACTCTGGCCTCACCATCAGGAGGCTGTGAGTTCGATCCTAGGTGGAGGCAGATATTTCTCTTCTCTGGGCAGACTGGGGAATTGATCTGCTGAACAAAACTCCGCACTGGTGACAGGAAGGGCATCTGGCCTGACAAAACTCAGCTCCATACAGTTGCCCAGACTCCACACCGCAAGGGATTATGGGGGTCATTAAAAGGAGATTTTCTATCTATCTATCTATCTATCTATCTATCTATCTATCTATCTATCTATCTATCTATCTATCTATCTATCTATCTATCTATCTATCTATTTGAATTTCTATACCGCACTTCTCCCGAAGGACTCAGGGCGCTGCACAACCACATTAAAATAGCCCAAAATTTAAAAGACAGTTAAAATAAATTAAATAATTTGGCTTCCCAATTTTAAAAACCCAAGAATTTAAAACACCCAGTCCGGATTTTTGTCAAGCTAGTCCAGCTTGTTGAAAAAGTAGGGTCTTAAGGGCACGGCGGAAGATACGCAGGTCAGGGATCATGCATATCCCCAGGGGCAGTTCATTTCAGAGGGCGAGTGCCCCCACAGAGACGGCTCTCCCCTGGGGATCGCCAGTCGACATTGCTTGGCCGACGGCATCCTGAGGAGACCCTCTCTGTGGGAGCGTATTGGTCGGTGGGAGGCCATCGGTGGCAGAAGGCGGTCTCATAGATACCCAGGCCCTAAGCCATGGAGAGTTTAAAGGTGGTGACCAACACCTGGAATCACACCCGGAAGACCACTGGGAGCCAGTGCAGCTTGTGCAGGACAGGTGTTACATGGGTGCATCGAGTCGCCCCCATAATCACCCGCGCGGCCGCAATCTGGACCAGTTGGAGCCTCCGGGTGCTCTTCAAGGGGAGCCCCGTGTAGACTGTGTTACAGTAGTCCAGACGGGATGATGATCAGGAAGAGTGCAGAGAAGAGCAACAAAGATGATTGGGGGACTGGAGGCTAAAACATATGAAGGATAAGGGTAAGGATAAGGATAATTTTATTTCTATACTGCCCCTCTCCCGAAGGACTCGGGGAGGTGTACAACCAGGTAAAAACACAACACAAATATCACAATTTAAATTTAAAAATTATTAAAAGTATTAAATTTAAGGCCGAAATTAGCTAAAAAACCCCAAAATTTAAGAACTCCAAAAATTAAAACTGAATTACGGAGCTAGCCCTGCCTGTCGGAAGAGCAGGGTCTTAAGAGCACAGCGGAAAACTCGGAGGTCAGAGATCTTCAATATAAATTTGAATAATCAATCAATCAATCAATCAATCAATCAATCTTGCGTATGTCCGGGGGCAGTTCATTTCAAAGGGCAAGAACGGTTGCAGGAACTGGGCCTGGCTAGTCTAGTGAAGAGAAGAGAAGGACCAGGGAAGACAGGAGAGCAGTCTTCCAATATTTGAGGGGCTGCCCCAGAGAGGAGGAAGGGGTCAAACTATTTTCCAAGGCACCTGAAGGCCAGACAAGGAATAATGCATGGAAACTGATCAAGGAGAGACGCAACCTGAAAATTAAGGAGAAACTTCCTAACAGAGAGGACAATTGACCAGTGGAACCACCTGCCTCCAGAAGTTGTGGGTGCTTCATCCCTGGAGGCTTTAAGAAGAGACGGGATAACCATTTGTCTGAAATGGTATAAGATCTCCTGCTTGAGACCTCCAAGGTCCCTCCCAGCTCTATTCTGATTCCAATATTGGAATATTGCCTGCAGGAAGCAGATCTGAGGCCGTTTCCTCGTCACCTGAAGTGGAAGTGGGTTATGTAGCAAGAAGGGATCTCAAGCATTCAAGCAAAACAGTTAAGAAAATGGATGAAAAAAAT
The DNA here is from genome assembly GCA_038048745.1 of Coluber constrictor foxii. NCBI lineage: Eukaryota > Metazoa > Chordata > Lepidosauria > Squamata > Colubridae > Coluber > Coluber constrictor. Next base: position 280,131 of record JAWJVD010000213.1, read on the forward strand.
ATCAATCCATTCCTTTCGAATGGCCAGGTCAAATTCTCACCCAAGCACCACTGAAATGTTCGGACGGGATTCTACATTGTAGAATGCCTTCAAATGCATTTCACCCGGAACAATATTTCGCTAACTTTGAAGAGGCTCAAACCACTTCAAAGTGTGTCCTTTTCCTCTTTCTCCTCCTCCTTCTCCTCTCCACAAACCCCACTCTCTATCAGCACTGATCATGTTCCCTAGTTGGGTCATAAGACGTCTGCAAGAAAGCCACTAAGCTCTGAGAGCACCAAGGACCCCACAGTCCTTTTCCTCCTCTTCCTCCTCCTCCTCCACTCCAGAGGTGGGTTTCAGCAGGTTCTGACCAGTTCTGGAGAACCGGTAGCCGAAATTTTGAGAAGTTCGGAGAATCGGTAGTAAAATGTCTGACTGGCCCAGCCCCCATCTATTCTCTGCCTTCCGAGTTCCAGCTGATAGGGAGAGAATGGAGATTGTACAGTATCCTTCGCTTGAATGGAGTGGGAATGGGGATTTTGCAGTATCCTTTCCCCAGGAGTGGGGAGGGAATGGGGATTTTGCAGTATCCTTCCCCCAGGAGTGGGGTGGGAATGGAGATTTTGCAATATCCTTCCCCCCAGGAGTGGGGAGGGAATGGAGATTTTGCAATATCCTTCCCCCAGGAGTGGGGAGGGAATGGAGATTTTACAGTATCCTTCCTCTACCACGCCCACCAAGCCACGCCCACCGAGCTATGCCACACCCACCGAGCCACACCCCCAGAACCGGTAGTAAACATTTTTGAAACCCACCACTGCTCCACTCCACAAACCCACCCCCCTTCCTTCCAGCACTGGTGACGTTACCTAGTTGGGTCGCGAAACCTCTGCAAAAAAACCCACCAAGTTCAGAGAGCACCAAAATCCCCGCAGCTCAACCCTGAGCTACAAATATTCTCTTCTGTTGGTTTTTGTCAAGCACTTGGGAAGATTAATTACCAAATCAAAAAAAGGAAAAAAAATGTTAAGTGAAAGATTCAGTGCAAACGGTGACTGAATCTAAAGTGGCTGTTACTTTTTCCCACCGGCATATTGGATGAGTCCAGTGCTGGGATTCAAACCAATTAATAACTGGTTCTCTATCTTAATGACCAGCTGGGTGGGCGTGGCCATGGTGGGCGTGGCCAGAGGGTGTGACAGGCAGCAATCAGCCTCCTGCAGCCTCCTGGGAGCAAAAATGGCCTGTGGAGGGCCCGTTTTTAATGTGATTTATGACCATCGCAGCATCCCCATGGGCATATGATTTACATTCAGACGCTTTGGCAATTGGCTCTATTTACAACGGTTGTGGTGTCCCGGGGTCACGCGATTCCCCTTTCGCGACCCTTTTGGAAACCAGATTCACTTAACAACCGTGTGACTAACTCAACAACTGCAATGGTTCACTTAACAGCTGTGGCAAGGAAAGTAGTAAAACGGGGGGAAAACTCACTTAACACATTTCTCCCTTAGCGACATAAACGTTGGGCTCAATTGTGGTCGCACGTCGAGGACTTCCTGTATCAAATGCCGATTCTCCGATCTGACCTAGCAATAACTGACTCTTAGAAAAATGATAGCTAATCCAAATTTGTGAAATATATCCAGTGGTGGGATTCAAATAATTTATCAACCGGTTCTCTGCCCTAATTTATTTTCTTTATTTATTTATTCTATTTCTATACCGCCTTTCTCCCGCAGGACTCAAGGCGGTGTACAGCCAAGAAAAAATAAAAGATACATAAACATCATAAAATTGATAATTAAAGTTATAGCAAAGTTTAGCCCAAATTAAATAAAACCCAGAATTAGATAATATTTTAATCATTCCCAGTTAACGTGCTTAGCCCTGCCTGATTGAACATCAGGGTCTTGAGGGCACAGCGGAAAGCACGGAGATTAGGGATGTTTCGTATATTAGGGGGCAGTTCATTCCAAAGGGTTGGAGACCTCACAGAGAAGGCCCTTCCCCTGGGAGTCGCCAGTCGGCACAATTTGACTGACGGTACCCTGAGTAGTCCCTCCCTGTGAGAACGAACTGGTCGGTGGGAGGCTATTGGTGGCAAAAGACGGTCTCGTAAGTACCCAGGCCCTAAGCCATGACCGGCTGGATGGGCGTGGCCATGGTGGGCGTGGCCACAGGGTGTGACAGGCAGCACTTCGCCTCCTGCACCCCACAGGACCCAAAACAGGGCGCGAGGGAAGGCATGCTGCCCCTCGCTGCGCCCCGTTTTGGCCCTAATAAGCCTCCCTGCAGCCTCATGGGAGCAAAAACGGCCGCAGCGGCTGCGCCACACACACAAAAACCCGCGGCCCGTTTTGGGCCTTGCAGCCCTCCCTGCATTTACCTGGGAGCCAAAACAGGGCGCGTGGGGACTCCTGCAAGGGGCGGGGTGGGGCAGGAGAGGGCCAGCCAGCAATTTAACAACCGGTTCGCCAAAACTGCCCCGAACCGGCTGAATCCCACCACTGAATATATCCACCGGGAGGGGGAGGGGCTTCAGCTCATTATTTGCATGTTTATATAACAGGACAGCAAGTATGAAACATTCAGCAATTTACAGGAGAAAAAAACCAGAAGAAAACACTGTCTGATCGCTACATTAAATTATTATTTAAGAACCTTTATTTCTAGACGAGAAAGCCGCTTGCTAATTAATAAAGAAACTATATTTGCAACATTCCCTGGGCTCTAAGATTAACCGGCTCCCTCTTTGGTTCTCCTCAGAAAGATTTAAAATAAAACTCGGGTTTTTTAAGAGCCAGGCGGTTTTCGTCTTTCTCAGAAAAACGGAATCCCTCAGTAGCGTTTGGAAAACCTAACAGTTTTTTGTATACAGAGATAAAAACGTCGGGAATAAAATAGTCCGCCGGGAAAGCAGACTTGAGACACTTCGGAGAGTGACCTTGTTACACGCTTTCTGAATTTCTGAATTCCTGAGCAACGGGTCAGCCCGCTCGAGGACGGCTGTCAGAAATATTGTTCCTAACACCGATTCTGTTCAAAGCCAGGGAAAAAAAGATATTTCTTCACATTCATGCAAGCGGCATTGTGAATTGGGGGAGGTTGGGGGATTGTGGAAATAAAGAGAACTAAAATAATATTTGCACAGGGCTTAGGACCGGGATGGCGAACCTACGGCACGGCAGTTGAGCTCCACCGCGCAATCGCACAAGACTCCCGCCGGCCAGCTGATTTTTGGGTCTCTGCCGTGGATGCATGGGGTGGGGGGGCGCATGTGAGAGATGCGTGAACATACATGGGGATGCAGGGGGGCTCACACACATGTGCAGGGGTAAGAGAGCATGCGGGTGGTGTTCTGCCCCACCTATGGACCCCAAAGAACGCAGCACACACAAACTCTATACAAAGCTTATTTTACTCAAATAACTTAGTCTTTATCAACCAAAGGCTGTTGATAAACTGTCTTAACAGCCTACCAGAATTCTAAGATAAGGTAATCACAGTCTTACTAAAGTTGGCAGAAAGCCCAGAAGCAATTTTGCAGAGAATCCGGACACGAAGGAGATTGAACTAAAGTTGTTCCCTACAGCTTGCTTCAGTTGGTGTTCCTCCTTAAATAGGCTAAGGGAGTGGCCAATTAGCCCCAAGCCTTACTCTTGAGGAGTCCTCCTCCTGAGGAGCCAGTTCTGCCTTTTGGCAGCTCTGAGCACCCGTGCATTGAGAAGAGGCTCCTCCTCTTCGTCCTCTGTACTTAAAGGAGCCTCTTGAGGTTCTGAAGGTCCTGGATGAATCCCCGCCTCTGGCACCACCTCTTCTTCAGCCTCCTCGCTGTCTGACTCGAGCACCGGCTGCACAGGCTGCTGGCGCAGCACCACACCGGCCTCCTCATCGTTGGGATCAGTAACAATCCGTGCAGGCCCCTGCGGGCCACAACATTTCCAACATTTCCATTTCCTGATGGTGAGGACAATTAAATCAGTGGGACAGCTTGTCTTCAGAAGTCCTCCTCCTCCTCCTCCTCCTTTTTTGCAAACCCCACGCCCTGCTAGCACTGATAATGTTACCTAGTTGGGTCATGAAACATCTGCAGGAAAATATCCAAGCTCAGAGAGCACCAAGGACCCCCAGAGCCACCTACTTAACCAACTTCCATTTAATATGGCTGCGGTTGGAAAGAGAAGCTTCTCGTGGAAGGACCATCCGATGAAAAGCAAGCTAAGCCCTCGTGCATGATTAAACCAGCTAAAGACTTGAGCGCACGGCGGGAGAGCTGACTCCCAAAGATTCTCGCACCATCTTTTAATGTCCCCTTCCCAGCCATTGGCACAATGTATTTTTTATCTCCTTCTCCTCTCGAGCAAGTGATTCCCTCTGGTGTATATATAAGCCTACGCCTCATTGTGCATCTGGATAGCTGTTTGTAAGGCTTTTAGCACAACAATAGGCTGCAGCCTCAGAATTTTAAAATGTCCCACATTAAATAACGACACAGCAACGACCTGAGACGCTGATATTACAGGCAGCAACCGAGTGCAAAGCTATGCAATTTTTTTTCCCCCTCCCTCAAAAAAGAGAAATCATTTCTTTTCCAAAGAAAACCTACCCTATGAGCCTATTTAGTCTGACAATAGGAAGAACTTACTGGGAGCCATTTTATTCCCCCGTTTGCCTCACCGAAAATTATTCCCAACGTCGAGCAGAAGGAGAGACTGGGACTTTTAATATTTATTTTCAATTACTCACGACATGCAATTCTATTATAACTAAAAAAAAAAAAAAGATCGGGAAGAATATTTCCAACGAAACACATTACTTGGGCTGTTATAACAACCGGGCTATTGAGACGCTCGTAGCATGAGGTAAAATGAAGGCCACAAAATTCGGTGAGACTTAAATTTCTAAATCAGCCGCCCGCCTCAAGGTTCGGGTGCTGAGTTCAAGAGCCTGTTTCATAACATCAGGAGCCAGTGATAGCTTCATATGGGAAAAATAAGCAGGAGTGCTACTTCGAAAGGGAAAGTTGTGTGTTCATTGTGCTTTGTTGTGCTTTGTTTCTACTCTGTTTAGAATAGAATAGAATAGAATAGAATAGAATAGAATAGAATAGAATAGAATAGAATAGAATAGAATAGAATAGAATAGAATAGAATAGAATAGAATAGAATAGAATAGAATAGAATAGAATAGAATAGAATAGAATAGAATAGAATAGGAGGTAGGGTAGGGTAGGGTGGGAAAACTATTAGGAGTGGAGTGGAGTGGAGTGGAGTGGAGTGGAGTGGAGTGGAGTGGAGTGGAGTGGAGTGGAGTGGAGTGGAGTGGAGTAGAGTAGAGTAGAGTAGAGTAGAGTAGAGTAGAGTAGAGTAGAGTAGAGTAGAGTAGAGTAGAGTAGAGTAGAACAGAACAGAACAGAACAGAACAGAACAGAACAGAATAACAGAGTTGGAAGGGAACCTTGGAGGTCTTCTAGTCCAACCCCCTGCTTAGGCAGGAAACCCTACACCACTTTCAGACCAATGGTCTCCAATCTCTTCTTAAAAACCTCCAGTGTTGAAGCCTTCACAACTTCTGGAGGCAAGTTGTTCCATTGGTTAATTGTTCTCCCTATCGGGAAATCTCCCCTTATTTCCATGTTGCTTCTCTCCTTAGTTAGTTTCCATCCATTGCTTCTTGTCCTGCCTCCAGGTGGCTTTGAAGAATAAGTGGACTTCCCTTTCTTTGTGGCAGCCCCTCAAATATTGGAAGACTGCTATCATGTCTTCATTAAAGTAGACATCCCCAGTTCCTGCAACCGTTCTTTATAAGTTTTAGCCTCCAGTCTCCTAATCCTCTTTGTTGCTCTTCTCTGCACTCTTTCTAGAGTCTCAATATCTTTTTACATCGTGGCGACCAAAACTGGATGCAGGATTCCAAGTGTGGCCTTATTACCAAGGCGTTATATGAACACTTCACATGATCTTGATTCTATCCCTGTTTATGCAGCCTAGAACTGAGTTGGCTTTTTTGGCAGCTGCTGTAACACGGCTGGCTCATATTTAAATGGTTGTCCACTAGGACTCCAAGATCCCTCTCATAGTTACTGCCATTGAGTGAGGTCCCACCTATACTGCACCTGTGCATTTTGGTTTTTCTTGCCTAACTGTAGAACCTTACTTTTTTTCACCGTTGAATTTCATTTTGTTAGGTAGCGCCCAAGGTTCAAGTCTGTCCCCTTTTCTCCTCCTTTGGTGGCCAAAGTATTTTTTTTTAATTTGATTTATATGCCGCCCTTCTCCGGAGACTCAGGGCGGCTTACAATGCATTAAGCAATAGCCTTCATACTTTTGTATATGTATACAAAGTCAGCTTATTGCCCCCACAAACTGGGTCCTCAATTTACCCACCTTAGAAAGGATGGAAGGCTGAGTCTACCTTGGGCCTGGTGAGATTTGAACTCGCAGTAATTGCAGGCAGCTGGATGTTAAATGCTGCCTTAGAAGGAGGCATTAGCCTCCTACACCACTCAGGCTTCCTATTTGAGCTTCAGCTTCAGGATCTGTCCTTCCAAAGGACAGTCACAGTTGATTTTCTTTAGGATCGACTGACTGGATCTCCTTGCAGGCCAAGAAACTGTCAATCGTCTTCTCCCAACACCACAATTCAGAAGCACCAATTCTTCAGCGCTCAGTCTTCCTTATGGTTCAGTTCTCACAGCCGTGCGTTACTCCTGAGAAAACCATAGTTTTGACTATTCAAACCTTTGTGGGCAAGATGCCGTCTCTTGACGACGAGTTCTAGTCCTGCCTTACGCATGAAAGCCAGCTGGATGACTTTGGGCCAGTCCCCCTCTCCCAGTCTTAGGAAAAAGGCAGCAATGGCCAACTCCTTCCAAAATCTTGCCGAGAAGCTTGCAGGAATTTGTCCCGGGCTCGCCAGGAGTCAAGACTAACTTGAAAGCACACACACACCCCCAAAAAAAGACTACAGGGCCTCTTCTTATTACAGGCTCTTTTTTTTAAATTTGATTTATATGCCGCCCTTCTCCAGAGACTCAGGGTGGCTTACAATGCGTTAAGCAACAGCCTTCATACTTTTGCATATTTATACAAAGTCAGCTTATTGCCCCCACAAACTGGGTCCTCATTTTACCTACCTTAGAAAGGATGGAAGGCTGAGTCAACCTTGAGCCTGGTGAGATTGGAATTTACAGTAATTGCAGACAGCTGGTGTTAATCACAATGCTTTAGTCTGCTAGGCCACCAGGCTCTTAAAGTGATATCAGCCCAAAAACCTTCCTGACTCATTTCCCAGCATTACATCATCGTAGCAGCTGGTCAGCTCTTAAATCAATATTCTGACAACTACCTTAACCCTTCACAAAATACTTCAAAAGACAAGAAACATCAATCACCAACTGTCCACCGAAAATAAACTCAAAGAACATCCTTTGGTCTTCTCATTGTCAGCCGTTCTAACTGGCCATAATGTAGTTGCAATATATACACATTTGCTCTGTGTTATCTTCCCAGCTCTTCTGCTGCACATTTTTGCCTGTCAAAATATTCCCTTTAATTCGGGGAGGGTCCTTTCTGTTTTGACACGGACCCAGTTGAATTCTTCAGAGGGCTGGCCAGATGCCAGATTTGGCATTTTTCATCCTTGAAGTCCTGCTGTACGAAGAGGCGAAACTATCGCTTTCTCTATTTCCAGTTTATTTACTCGGGAAGGTTCAATATTAAAATCAATATTGAGTGGGTTATTAATTGGAGACATTATTAATCAAATTCTCCGGGGAAGCGGGGGAGGGGGAAATATAAGTAGAAAACAGAGCCAAAGGGTAGGAGTAAATATACTTTTAAGAAGTGAATTTCAAATCTTATTTCAGTGGGATGGTTTTTTTTTAACGAAGGAATAATTGAGGAGTTTCTTACACGTCAACTCAAATTAAAGGAAGGCTTTCAAATGTTATTTGCTGAACATAGAAATCGTTCCACAAGATGCAATACAGATAATCCTTGAGTTACGACCATTCCTTCGGTGACTGTTCAAAGTTACAATGACACTGGAAAAAAAATGATGTATGGACAGGTTTTCACATTTATGAGCCTTGCAGCATTCCCATGGTCACATGATCAAAATTCAGACACTTATTTATTTATTATTCCAATTTGTATACCGCCCTACTCCCAGAAGGGACTCGGGGCGGTGAACAGCCAGATAAAATACAGTAGCATATAAAAATTAAAAATTGTTTGCAATAAATTAAATAATTAGGCTTGAAAACAAGTTAAAAATCCAATTGTATAAAACATTTTAAAACCCAGTGTAAAGGGGAGGTTTAAGCCAGAGCAGCCTGTTGGAATAAAAACGTTTTTAAGGCACGGCGGAAAGTACGTAGATCCTGTAACCTCCTTATCTCAGGGGGGAGCTCGCTCCAGATGGCGGGTGCCCTCACAGAGAAGGCTCTCCCCCTGGGGGCCGCCAGTCGACACTGTTTGGCCGACGGTACCCTTGGCAACTGGCATGTACTTATGACTGTCCCCAGGTCATATGACCGCCATTTCTCATTTTACCAGCTGGTTTCTGACCAGCAAAGTAATATAACAGAGTAACAGAGTTGGAAGGGACCTTGGAGGTCTTCTAGTCCAACCTCCTGCTCAAGCAGGAAATCCGGGATCACTGCAGACAAATGGTTGTCCAATCTCTTCTTAAAAACCTCCAGTGTTGGAGCATTCACAACTTCTGGTGGCAAGTAGTTCCACAGATTAATTGTTCTCACGGTCAGGAAATTTCTCCTTAGTTCTACGTTGCTTCTCTCCTTGATGAGTTTCCACCCATGGCTTCTTGTCCTGCCTTTAAGTGGTCTGGAGAATAAATTGACACCCCCCCCCTTCTTCTTTGGGGCAGCCCCTCAAATATTGGAACACCACTATTATGTTACCAAGTTAATGAGGGAAACCAGATTCGCTTAAAGACGGCATGATTCACTGAACAACTATAGTGTTTCTTAAACAGCTGCGGAATAAAAAATCGAAATTCAGACACTTGGCAAGTGGCTCGTATTTACGACGGTTGCGGTGTCCCCGGGATCACGCGATTCCCTTTTGCGACCTTCTGACAAGCAAAGTCAACAGGGAAGCCAGAGTCATGTAACGACCCCGTTTCTAACTTAACTGCAGCGATTCGCTTAACAACAATGGCAAGGAAAGTCGTAAAACAGGGCAAAACGCCCTTCGCAACATAAATTTTGGCCTCAACTGCGGTCGTCAGTCAAGGACAACCTGTCCTGTTTTGAAGAGTAGAGTTTTATCTGTGGAATGAATATAAATATGAGTCAGTTGTCGAGCGTATGAATTTTGATCACATGACTGGGGATGCTACAACCGTCATTAAGTGTGAAAAGGAGTCATAAGGAGATGTGGTATTCATCCATTCATGTAGAGAATTCTGAGTGTGGGGGGAAAAACCCCTTTGAAGGACTTAAGGATCACTCCTTAGTCCTATTAAACTGCAACAGACTTCAACAAACCAGAAACGGGTATAGAAATAATTACAAGATGATCTCTGCTTTCAAAGAATTATAAACCATGTTCTTTCGGTCCTCTATTTTACGCAAAAGTCGAAATTCTCCAGGCACACGTCTGCTCACGCCCTCCTCACGAAAATTTGAGACCCACCCCAAGAAGAGTGAGGGAGCAAGCGAGCGAGCGAACGAAGCAAGCCAACAATCAGGCCCCCTTTCACCAGAAAACTACAAAAAAAAAACAACCCCAAATTATTACATCTTCAATCTGTTTTTAATTAATCCGTTAATCAGAGCAATTAATAGATGAATGCTTTGAACCCACCGCTTGTAATTTGATAACTCAGCTGCTGCCTTTTCAAGTCACAGGAAGATCTCGGTAAATCGGGCGACTTTCAAAACAAAAAAGACTTTAATAATGCATCCAGAGTCGTTCGGGTGCAAATAACAGCCAAGTTATTAGCAGCATTTGTCTATTCCTTGCCTCTGGAGATGGGGGTGCAAAGGAAGGGAGGACGTTGCAAACTCTTTAGCTAAGGGTGTGTGTGTGTGTGTGTGTGCAAAACGGCCTCTTCGACTGAAAATATCTTCGTCTTTTTCGGTCGATCTAATAATTTGTCAGCTAACAAAATAGCGGCATGCAGAATACAGCTGAAATTATAAAATAAAACGGCACACAGCCCCGGCTCCCGATGGCTTTTAATGTCACATTAGAGAGAGGGTAATTCTTTGTTGTTGAGAAGATACAAAAATGCTTTTTGGCTTAGGCTGTAGATTTTGGAGTGCAGGGCAGGGGGTCTCGTTCTCACATAGCGAGGAACGGGGGGGGGGTCCTTTTCCCGCTTGGCGAATCTTGGGGCTCGAGCAGACAATCGTTCCGATATTGCAAAAAAAAGAGGTCAGGTAGTCCTCGACTTACAACCACAAGGGAGCCCAGAATCTCCATCGTTAGGGAAGACAGTGGTTAAGAGAGCTCTGCGTCATTTTGCGAACTTTCTTGCCACGGTTGTTAAGCGAATCACTGCGGTTGTTAGGTTGGTTAGTCACACGGTTGTTAAGTGAACCTGGCTTCCCCACAGTAGGTCGCAAAAGGGGATCATGTGATCATGTTCCCCCAATCCTTCTTTTCTCTAAACTAGCCAAACCCAATCCCTGCAACTATTCTTCATATGTTTTTGTCACCTTAGTTAATCCTTTAATCATCTTACTTCCTCTTCTTTGCACTTTCTCCGAAGTCTCAACCTCTTTTTTTCTAACGTCCTGACCAAAACTGGATGCCATATTCCAGGTGTGGCCTTACTAAGGCTTTACGAAGTGGTATTAATACTTCACGCGATTTTGATTCCCTGCCACTTGTTTATACAACCAAGGATTCTATTCGCTTTTTTGGCTGATGCCGCACACGGCTGGCTCATTTTTAAGTGATTGTCCACTAGGACACCAAGATCCCTCTTCCAGTTCCTGGTTTTGAGCCAGGTTTCACCTAATCTGTACTTGTACCTTTTATTTTACCTGCCAAAGGTTCCTTCGTTCATTTCCTGTTTTCAAAAACTAGCCGAGAAAGCTCACTTTGACTTTTGTAATGGTTTTTTGCCTCATATTTAGCAACTAGCTGGATACCCGTACTTCGCTACAAAACTATGTGATGGGGCTTGATAAATTGACACTTAAAGCTTGAAAATTAATGAGTAGTTACTATCGGCCTCTCATCTCCCCATCTTCTCTCCCTCAGCCTTGCCCCACAGAAACATCTCCAATCCTATCCCCTCCCTTCTCTCCCTCAGCTTTGCCCCACAGAAGTCTATCCTATCCCCTGCTTTTTGCTGTGAATGTAAAACTGAAACTGAAACTCCTCTCCTCTGCTTGTGTTTTGCATTTGGAACAGATTTATTTTCAGGTGGGGAGGGAAAGTAGAATTCCTTAGCTTCAGAGCATGTTAATCATAATATAGAAAATACTAATTCTCTGATGTTATTTTGAAAAAATCCTTTCTTAGTGAGCACCTAGAACCCAAGCAGCCTTTCGAGTGCAGGATAGGGTTAAAACAAAAAATATCAGCTTTCTCCACTGGCAAGTTTCCAGAACCATCAAGATAATTAACCCAAAGTGTCTGATGACACACACATTAAAACTAAGTATTACAAGGAAGTGTTGCAGGGTGACATTGCCTCCTAACCTTGCGTTCAAAGCTCTAACTAGCTATTCAGTTGTTGTTTTTCTCTCCCAAAGACTCCACTCTTATTCCCCGCAGCATACATTTTTCCATTTTTTTTCTTTTCTTTTCCAGAAGAAAACCATTACTCTTTGGTTACTGAACATTACCCAGTCCTTCTCCGAGATCTTCGGAAAAAGAACGGCTCCCTTAGGTACAACTAAGAGGGGAATTGTTCCCCCAAGTCCTCTTCGAAGAGAAGAGCGGTAGTAAACCAAAATAATAAATAATAACTTTTTTTGGACTTCTGCAAGCTCGGGGGGATTCTGAGCAAGCCGATATTTATTTTCCCGAGTTGCAACAGCCGTGTTTTGGATCCCAGCCTGCTGACATTCGTTGTTGGAGTTGGCCATTAAAGAGAGCAAATGCTCCTTCGGGGTTTCCGACACCGTGTCGTTTTGCTTCCTTTCGGCTGGATGGAAGCTCTGTGAACTCAAATCGTGGTTTGCTAGCCGTGGTTTGCCTGAAATGGATGGCTCTCGTTCATTCAGAAACCGTCGTTAAAGCAAGCCAGGATTTAGCACGAGGGAACGAACCTGGCCGCTCAAAATGTAGAGAAAACGAACGGTAGAATTTACATCTTACCTTATCTTTCCAGGCACGCCCAACTCACCTGCAGCTGTGCATACATATGCATCCCAGCTGGGTCCCCTGAATTGTGGGCATGCACATCGGAGGCCCAATGTACATGCGCACAATTCAGGGGACCCAGCTGGTCTTCGGAGCTCTCCTGCGCATGGATGCATTTGCATATGCGCATGAGTATTTGCGCACAGCACACGCATATTGTAGATGGCGTTCGTGCGTGTTCATTGTGTGCACAAAAACCACACAGATGGTGCAGCAGCACATACAGCACCCGGGGAAGCTGTGCAACCGCTGCGTGCATGCGCAGATGTGTAATTGTGCACGCAGCGCAGAGGGACACGTACAAAAGCCTTGCGCATGGGCAGATGGTGCGCACAGCGCATGGGGGGGAACCACATACGTGCAGATAGCATGCGCGTGCACGGTGCACGAAGCGCATACCTGTTCGGCACTCGGTGGGTACTAGGGAGTATTCAGTTCAGACAATAACTAAAAAGCCCTTGGATGCTTCAAATCAGGATTTGGTCGAAAGGATCTTACATATGGAAAAGTCAACATCCACTTCGAATGCAGTTTGGCGTCAAATCTTTTTATTCATTCATTTATTTATTTTAATTGCTTAACGCATTGTAAGCCGCCCTGAGTCTTCGGAGAAGGGCGGCATATAAATCAAATTTTTTTAAAAATTGGACATGTCATCCAAAAAGAGAGAGTAAGGGGGGCACAAAATCTAGGGCAGGGGACCCCAAACTTGACAGCTTTAAGACTCATGGACTTCAACTCCCAGAATTCTCCAGCCAGCTGGCTGGAGAATTCTGGGAGTTGAAGTCCATGAGTCTTAAAGCTGTCAAGTTTGAAGACCTCTGATCAAGGGGGGGAAAATCGATACTAACATGGCAGACTCCCCAACAATACCTACGCTCATAAATGCATGGAAACATGCTTGCTTTCATCTGTCAGCCGCACGGTAACTGGAGCAAAATTCTATATAATATGCACTCGTGTTCAGAAAAAAAACACCAAAAGAGAGAATTTCTGAGAGGTCAGAGAGCGTGAAATTTAATTTTAAATAATCCACCCAAGAACCGGGGATGCTCATAATATGCAGTACAGAATTACTTATTTTACAAACGAAAACGGCGCTTCCAAGCATCGCCCTCGAGAAGAAAGTACAGGTAGTCCCCGATTTACGACGGTTCGTTTAGTGACCATTTGAAGTGATCCTTTTAATGACTGTTCGAACATCACTGGAAAAAAAGGGGGACTTTTTCACGCTTACGACCGTTGCGGCATCCCCGTGGTCACGTGATTGACATTCGGATGCTGGATGGACGGCACATGTTTATGACAGTCGTTTTGTCTCCAGGGTCACATGATCTCCTTTTGCAGCCTTCCAACAAGGAAAGTCAAATTTGCCTGGTGGCGCAGCAGACTAAAAGCTTGTTATTAACATTCAGCTGTCGGTAATTCCTGTAAGTTTGAATCTCACCAGGCTCAAGGTTGACTCAGCCTTCCATCCTTTCTAAGGAAGATCAAATGAGGACCCAGTTTGTGGGGGCAATAAGCTGACTTTGTATAAATATACACAAGTATGAAGGCCATTGCTTAACGCATTGTAAGCCGCCCTGAGTCTCCGGAGAAGGGCGGCATATAAATCAAATTTAAAAAAAAAATTGGGAAGCCAAATTCACTTAACAACCGTGTGGCTAATTTAACAGCTGTGGTGATTCACTTAACAAAAGATGCAAGGAAAGTCGTAAAATGGAGGCCTTAACAACTGTCTCACATAGCAACATAAATTCTGTGTTCAATTGGTGATCGTAACTTGAGGACTACCTGGAAGAGCAAACAAAACTACCCAGCTATAATTCAATTCAATTCAATTCAATTCAATTCAATTCAATTCAATTCAATTCAATTAATTCAATTCAATTCAATTCAATTCAATTCAATTCAATTCAATTCAATTCTATTCTATTCTATTCTATTCTATTCTATTCTATTCTATTCTATTCTATTCTATTCTATTCTTCTATTCTATTCCTCTTCCTACTTCCACTCGACTCTACATCAAGATGTCAATTAGAAAGGCTGTTCTCCATCACTCATGTTGGACGTGGATTTCCTATTTGAACAGTCTTCCTAAAAATAAGAGCCTGGTGGCGCAGCAGCTTAAGTGGTGTTAAAGTGACACCAGCTGCCTGCAATTACTGCAAGTTCAAATCTCACCAGGCTCAAGGTTGACTCAGCCTTCCATCCTTTCAAGGTAAGTAAAATGAGGACCCTGATTGTGGGGGCAATAAGCTGACTTTGTATAAAAAAGAACACCGCTTGGGGGGGGCCAAAAGCCCTACTAAGCAGGTATATACAAAAGTATGAAGGCTATTGCTTAACGCACTGTAAGCCATCCTGAGTCTCCGGAGAAGGGCGGCATATAAATCAAATTAAAAAAAATAAAATTAAAACACTCCCAACTTATTCATTTAGTTACAGCCACACTGGGTGGGGGAGACCGATGACCGTTTTTCACACTCACGACCATGGCACCCACAGTCGCGAGAGGCAAGACACCTTTCAAAAGGACAAGAACGAAAAGAGCTGTGTCTCCAGGAAAGGAGGTGAAAAAGAAAAAAATTAAATTAATTCGAAAAGAAAAGAAAAACAACGCCACACAATTTCGGCGCGCCCGTGCCCTCTGCACCAACAAACACCGTGCCAGGAAAAGACGTTGGGAAAGGATCAGCGGAGAGGTGGTTTATTACATTATTATATGAAAACAACGTTTATTTTAATAATATGCTATTTCTCACCCATCCCGCCCCCTTAAATGAAAAACCAGCACTTTGAAACTATGGCAACTGAGCTCCCCTTGTAGGAGCCTTGCCTCCTTGAATATTAAAAGCCTTATTACAAGCAGACTACCTTCAGATGCTGGAACCGCTAATTCTGAGGATGCCACTAAGCCGGCGCTATTCTGATATGCTTGCCTATGCAGGTAAATCCTCGACTTACAACCCTTCGTTTAGTGACTGTTCAAAGCTGCGACGGGATTGAAAAATGTAATTTAGGACCGTTTTTTTTCGCAAGTGGCAACCTTCGCAGCATCCCCGCGGTCACGGGATCGAAAATTCAGAAAGCTTGGCAACTGGCATGTACTTATGACGGCGGCGTGTCCTGGGATCCTCTTTTGCGATCTTCTGGACGAGCCAAGTCGTCGGGGAAGCCCGACGTGGGAAGAAATGTCGTAAGAGGGAGCAAAGTTCCCTTCACAAATGTCTCGCTTAGCAACAAAAATGTTGGGCTCAGTGGTGGTCGTAAGTCGAGGAACTATTTGTACTATGGAAGAAGAAGAAGAAGAAGAAGACAAATGTACAGCAACTTCAGCCAGGGGGATTTTTAATAATACAGGTAGTCCTCAACTTACGACCACTATTGAGCCCAAAATTTGTGGTGCTGAGACATTTGTTAAGTGAGTTTTGTCCCATTTTACGACATTTTTGGCAGATTTGTTGCATATTTGCAGGAATGGAATGGAATGGAATGGAATGGAATGGAATGGAATGGAACGGAATGGAATGGAATGGAGTGGAATGGAATGGAACAGAATAGAAAATATGGAATGGAATGGAACAGAATAGAAAATATGGAATGGAATGGAACAGAATAGAAAATATGGAATGGAATGGAACAGAATAGAAAATATGGAATGGAATGGAACAGAATAGAAAATATGGAATGGAATGGAACAGAATAGAAAATATGGAATGGAATGGAATGGAATGGAATGGAATGGAATGGAATGGAATGGAATGGAACGGAATAGAAAATATGGAATGGAATGGAATGGAATGGAACGGAACAGAATAGAAAATATGGAATGGAATGGAATGGAGAGTAGGGAGTAGAGCAGGGTAGGGTAGAATAGAGGTAGGGTAGGGTAGAGTAGAATAGAGGTAGGGTAGGGTAGGGTAGGGTAGGGTAGGGTAGGGTAGGGTAGGGTAGGGTAGGGTAGGGTAGGGTAGGGTAGGGTAGAATAGAATAGAATAGAATAGAATAGAATAGAATAGAATAGAATAGAATAGAATAGAATAGAATAGAATAGAATAGAATAGAATGGGTCTGTTTTATGACCATTATGACATAATAGGCAGGTTCCATTACGGTCATATGTCGAGGACCACCTGTAAAATTAAATCTCCCCATGCCCTAATCTACCTGCTGAGTTTATTTGTGATTTCAGTTCATGCCTCTCTTCCTGAAGAGCAGCCAAGTTTTCCTCCAATCGGCATGCAGAAATTTGTATGCCGAAAACAGTTTGTAAGTCAAACTTCCCCCCCCAGCCCGAACTGTTGGCAAGCAATATTCAGCTTATCTTCTTTCTGTGCTATCTAGATTCCTTCCCCTTCATCCACTCTTCGAGAGACAAAAATTAATATGGCTTTTTTCATATCAGAAGGACTCCGTTTCCTATCGCCCGGCAATAAAACCCTGAGATGTTTATTGACCACTGATCTCAGCATTACGAGCTTTGCATGATTGCATTCACTCTTCATCTCGGAGGCAATCGTTAGGTAATTAAAACATCACAGCTAGGTGAAGTGTGGCAGTTATGATGTATCCGGGATAACAATTCTATTGTTAGCTTGGTTTCGACGTCCTTGCTGTAATTCCTGAAGAAATCGCTTCTGTTATCCTTTTCAGAAAGGACTCATTTTTCCAAAGGTGCCCCTGTGATGACAGCTGGCAGTTCAATCCACCCCTTTATCGCTCCAAATTCACCCCAAATACTCCAACGTTTCTGGCAAGTCTCAGAGCCAAGGGATGACACGCCTCTGGCTGCAAATAGTCCGGTCCAATACTGTGAGCGCCACGGCTGCAAGCAAGGATATCTAGGAAGGAAGTCGAAGAGTCCCGAAGGCCAAGAAGCAAGACAAGAATCTAAAAATCACGAAGGAATCCAGGAAAGTGCAAACTTCGGCACTCAATGCTCCAGGAATTCAGCGTTTGTTCCTCACAAATGCCCCTCCCTACAGCAGCATCTCCTTAAGTCTCAGTCCCCAGGTTTGTCTTGTGAAGAGGGGCGAGGCAATCTCCTGAAAAGACGAGTCAGCCTGCGCTGTTCCCGCCTTCTCTCCACTCTCCATGCTCGGGGATCAGGAGGAGGTGGTCCCTGCTCATCGCCTGAGCTCTGTTTCCTGCTTAACCTCTCTTCGTCATCCTGCCCCTGTTCTCCCTGCCTACAAGCCATCCTAATCCTAAAAAACCCTGGCCTGACTGAGCCTGCTCTTCCCCGTTTTCCGCCGAAGCCAATAAAGCCACCCCCTCAATCTCTGTCAACTCCAGTTCCAGCTTGTTCTCCCCTGAAGATGCAGGCTCCAACAGGGGCATGCCAGCCCCGCTAGATATTGAGACGAGATGGAACCCCAAAATTAGCTCGGCTGACCGAAATTTCCCATAACACGGTTAAGCTGTGGAAAACCAACAGAGGTAGTCCTCGACATACGACCACAAATTTCGGTTTCTAAGCAAGGCAGCCTAGTGACTCAAGGCAGCCAGTCATAGGCTAGGAGAAATAGCTCTCAGATTGTTGTAACTAATCCCAGGTTAACCAAATGTTTCACGGGTAGTCCTCAACTTATGACTAACTTCCGTTGCTAAGCCAGACGGTTGTTCAATGTGAATTTTGCCCCATTTTACAAGCATCCTTGCCACAAATCCCTGCAGTTGTTAAGATAACAGCGTGGTTGTTAAGTGAATCTGGCTTCGTCACTGACTTTGCTTGTTGGAAGGTTGAAAAGGGGAACACGTGACCCGGGGGACAGTGCAACCGTCGTAAATATGAGTCAGATGCCAAGCATTCAAATTTTGATCAGGGATGCTGAAACGGTTGTCAAGTGTGAAAATCGGTCGTAAGTCACTTTTTCCAGTGACGCTATAATTTCGTTCACTAAACGGTTGTAAATCCGAGGACTACATGTAGCTGAGATCATCAAGACAAACGAATTACAAACAAATATCCAATCCAGAAGCAGAGTAGAACAAAATTTTAGAAATGATAACCTCGCCAAACATATTGCTTAATCGGTAGCAAACTCAGGGTGGAAAAGCCTTTGACAAAGTGAGGCCATTAAGAAGATTTCTTGCACGAACCCTCTAAGAAAACAAGGTCGGAAAAATCAGCTGGGGAGACCTAAAATGAAAAGACCTATCATCTCATTTTTTTTCTAGCCCTAGGAAAAGAATCACTTCAGGGTTGAAATCCAGCAGGTCCTAACAGGTTCTGGCGAACCGGTAGCGGAAATTTTGAGTAGTTCGGAGAATCGGCAAATGCCACCTCTGGCTGGCCGCAAAGTGGGGTGGGAATAGAGATTTTGTAGTATCCTTCCCCCTGAAGTGGGATGGGAATGGAGATTTTGCAATAACCTTCCCCTGCCACGCCCACCAAGCCACGCCCACAGAATCGGTAAGGAAAAAATTTGGATTTCACCCCTGACTTACGTACTTCGAAATTCTTATGCCAATGAACCATTTAAGTACATTTTACGTTACTCAAAGAATTGGAAAGCTTGAAAAAAGTGGAGCAACCTCCAGCGTCACTAAGGAGGTCCAGGGCTAAGGAGGGGACCCTCAAATGGACGCGAATAAACTAAGAAACGATGTGCCATGCAAGTTTTGTGACTGTGTGTTTCTGTGGCTCCAGATCAACAGGTCCGGCACATTAATGTGCCCAGATCGTTGTGGATCAGACCCAACCTCCTACTTGAGGGCTGTGAAAAGTGTGTGTTGAGAACTTGCCACGTCTTACTTAGGGAAGCCTGCAAAGAGAGCTTAAAAATACATCCCTCGGCTTTGTCTCATGCCAGGGCTGTCCGCCGCACCTTCGCTGAGAATGTGACAGATGCGCCTGCCCGTCAGAGCATGGGTAGCAGAGGATGACCTTGGGAGACAGAAGGGACACCTACGAATTGGTCAACCAGAGGGCAAACGTTCATTATCTCCAGAAATATGGCAAGCTTTCTGGAAAGGGTCATTAAGAGGGGAAGCAAAAGAAATTCTTGCGAGATTCTGTTAATGTAACCTTATAATAAAGTCAGAGCTGGGATTCGTTGTTGGGTTTCTTATATGGACAACTTTGAAGAACTGTCCCTGAACCAGCATCATTGGTCTCCCTCCTTTGTCCATAATCCAGGTGGACTCTTTCACCCACGTGTAGGCCTAAATTTGTTAAAACAACTGAAACGGAGCCTGGGGAGATGAATTTATGATGTGATAGGAGTTGGTCAATTAGCCCTGGCCAGTACTGGCTAAATAACAGTTAGTTGACTCACACAACCTGTTCGCACAACATACTTGGCCAAATCCAAGCAGATCACATACAATGCTTCATACAATGATTGAACACCTCAGTGTGTGTGTGTGTGTGTGTGTCTGTGTGTGTGTGAGAGAGAGAGACAGAGACAGACAGAGAGTGAGACCCAGAGAGCAAGAGAGCGAGAGAGAGAAACAGACAGAGACACGCACAGACAGAGAGACACACATACCAAGCCAGGCAGAGAGAGAGAGACACACACACACACACAGACACCCAGAGAGAGGGAGAGAGAGAGAGAGAGACAGAGTGAGAGAGACACCAACAAAGAGACAGAGAGACAGAGACACTGAGAGACACCAAGACAGAGAGACACTGAGAGAGACAGAGAGAGACACACACACAGAGAGAGAAAGACACACACAGAGAGAAAGACAGACACAGAAAGACAGAGACACAGAGACAGAGAGACAGAGAGACACAGACAGAGAGAGACAGAGGCACAGTAAGAGAGACACAGAAAGAGAGACACCGAGAGAGACAGAGACAGAGACACAGAGAGACACAGACAGAGAGAGACAGAGACAGAGAGACACAGAGATACTGAGAGACAGAGACAGAGAGACACAGAGATACTGAGAGACAGAGACAGAGAGACACCGAGAGAGACACCAAGAGAGACAGAGAGAGACATAGAGAGAGACAGATAGACACAGAGAGAAAGAGAGGGAGACACTGAAAGACAGAGACACACAGAGACACCAAGAGACACAGAGACACAGAGACACAGAGAGACTTAGAGAGAGACAGAGACAGAGAGACACCGAGAGAGACAGAGACAGACAGAGACACACCGAGAGAGACAGAGACAGAGAAAGAGAGACACCAAGAGAGACAAACACTGAAAGACAGTGACACAGAGAGACATAGAGAGAGACACACAGAGAGACAGAGACACAGAGAGAGAGAGAGAGACACTGAGAGAGACAGACAGACACAGAGAGAAAGAGAGGGAGACAGAGACACCGAGAGAGACACCGAGAGAGAGAGAGAGACAGAGAGAGACACCGAGCGAGACAGGCACAGAGAGACACATTCAGAGAGAGAGAGAGACAGACACACACACACACAGAGAGAGAGAGAAAGAGAGAATGAGAATCAGTCATAGGCCAGGAGAAGTAATTCTGAGATTGTTTTAAACAGAACCAAATGTTTCACAGGTAGTCTTTGACTTACGACCAAAATTGAGCCCAAAATTTCTACCGCCAAGCAAAGACGGTTGTGAAGTGAGTTTTGCCCCATTTCACCTCCTTTCTTGCCACAGCGGTTAAGAGAATCACTGCCGTTAAGTTAGTAACACGGCTGTTCATCGAATCCGGCTTCCCCCTGGACTTCAATGGTCAGAAGTTCTCAAAAGGCGAATCGTGTGACCGCGGGCTTTTGCAACGGTCGTAACCATGAGCCGGTTGCTGAGCGTCTGAATTTTGATCCCGTGGGGATCTCCGACAGTCGCAAGTGGGGAAAAGAGTGAGAAGTCACTGTTTTTCAGCGCCACTGTACTTTCGAACGGTCACTAAACGGTTGTAAGTCAAGGACGACCTGGATTCATCGTTTGAACAAAATTAATTTCCACCTCTTATCCCGGGAAACACAGACCTACCTTGAGCTCCACCGATGGAGGTATGATTGCTAGACCCGAATTTCTTCTGAGACTTTCCACCGGGGGAAGACGGCTCTTTCATCCGCTCAATGACATTTTCGGAGAGCTGAAAATAACACACACCAAAGAAGTTGGTTTTTTTTTTCCCCCCCAACGGTGTCCCCGGAACGTATATAATTCCCACGCTATACCTTGTACGAGGTTTGAGATACAAGGCATTTCATTTGAGCTCTTAAGCCTTAAAATAGCTTTTGCCCCCAAAAAAGACACGCACGAAGAGGGTTGTTTTTTTAAAAATCTTATAATGTCTTTTTTTAAGCCGCCAGCAGGTAAATGGAAACGGGAATGTATCGGAGGCGATTTTCCTGGGCTGAACGCATCCTTCAACCTTGGCTAGCCATTTCCCCTTTCAAAATAAAATAGCATTTTAAAAAGGGGAACTCGGTGAGAAATTTTCTGAGTCTAAAACGGGAATTAAAGCAATTACTCGGCAGCCAAAGGTCTCTCTTTTTTTAAGTCTATCGCTCTTCCGCAGCTAACAGCCACAGGACTAGGGGTGAAATGCTACCAGTTCGCTCTGGCATTTTTCTTCCAAGAAACATAGAAGCATAGAAAGAAATCCAAGGGTTAAAAGAGCCACTTATTTTCAGAAGCATTGAAGGGGAAAAAATTTCGGTCTTTATTTTTGGGGGTGTAGGAGGGCAACTGGTCCAGAATGCAGCTGCGCGGGTGATATTGGGAGTGGCATGGTGCTCACATGTGACACCACTCCTACACGAGCTGCACTGGCTTCCGGTGGTCTTCCGGGTGCGCTTCAAGGTGTTGGTTCCTTCAAAGTGCTTCATGGCTTAGGACCTGGGTACCTACGAGACCACCTTCTGCAACCGATAACCTCCCACCAACCAGTGCACTCCCACAGGGTGGGCCTCCTCAAGGTGCTGTTGTGGCCCCGTCCTCTGAGCCTATCCCATTGGAGGAAGGAAGCTCTGAGCATGAGGAAGAGGAGCCAGCCAGATCTCCCAGCCCCCCCCCCCCCCCTCTGGCACCGTCTCAGGTGCCAGCTGAAAGAGAGCAAAGTAGTGGGGAAACAGGTGTCTCAGATGAGAGTGAGGGAGGAGACGTCATTCCTGGACGCACGTCAAAGAAGGCGAGATAAACGCTTACAGCAGCTGCGGAGACGCATGAGGGAATAGACCTGAGTCACTGGACTTGAGTCACAGGACCAATGAGTCACTGGACCACACCCAGAGACTATATAAGACAGGGTGGTGGTTAATGATCTCTGTGACGAACAAAACTCAATCTGGTAGTCATTGGAGCTAAAAGAACGGATTTGGTAAAGCTACGTATGTGATTGTCTTCTGTGAACTATTAAAGCCCTTGGCAGACGGTGTGCATATCGCTGCCAAGTTAGAGATAAGAACTGTGGAGTGTGCCAAGTGCTTCTTTAACCCTCGACCGGCTGTGTTTTTGTGGGTATCTGTAGAGGGGGACAGATCAGGTGCCGTCACTAAAGCAATGTCGACTAGTGATTCCCAGA
This sequence comes from Coluber constrictor foxii, assembly GCA_038048745.1. Classification (NCBI taxonomy): domain Eukaryota; kingdom Metazoa; phylum Chordata; class Lepidosauria; order Squamata; family Colubridae; genus Coluber; species Coluber constrictor. Next base: position 302,930 of record JAWJVD010000213.1, read on the forward strand.
GAAAGAGCCTTTTCTGTCGGGCACCTACCCTTTGGAACAAGTTACCCCCAGGGATACAAATGATCCCAGATCTTGGTACTTTCCGTTGTGCACTTAAGACCTTTCTGTTTCACCAAGCCGGTCTGGCATAAAATCTCTTCTAATTGTTCTAAATCTTTGTGCTGAAGATTCTTAACTGATGAGCCAAACTGGCTTAATTATCTTATATTCACCTTTTATATGTATGTTATTTTAACTGTTCACCGCCCTGAGTCCTTCGGGAGAAGGGCGTATAAAATTAATTAAATAAATAAATAAATTTGCAAGCAATTTTCCGACTGCACAATTTGGGAGAAAAGTCTTCCAGGGCCACATACACAAACGAAATACCACGAGGGAGGTGCATACGTGGCCCACAGAATACAGGTAGTCCTCGATTTACAACAGTTCATTTAGTGACCGTTTCAACGTTATGACGGCACTGAGAAAAGGGACTTGGGGCCGTTTTTCCGCACTTACGACCGTTGGGGGCAGCGGTGGGATCGCGTGATTAAAACTCAGGCCAGCTTGGCAACTGACTCATATTGTGACGGCTGCAGTGGGCCGGGGTCACGTGACCCCCTTTTGCGACCTTCTCGCAAGCCAAGTCCATAGTTCAAAGGCTCAATTGCGGTCATAAGTTGAGGACTACTGTAGAAGGTTGCAATCCTCGACGCGCCCATGATTAGAATACAGGACTCGAATCGCAGCAATTAAAACTGAAGTGCTGCTGCTGAACAATGGGGAAGCCTTCCTGGTTCCAGAGACGACCGAGTTTTATTTATTTGTATCACAGTTTTATTATTTTTATAAATAACTGAAGGCAGTGAACATAACCAACAAACCTTCATCCGCCTATTTTCCCTATAGCAACAACCCTGTGAGGTGGGTTGGGCTAAGAGGGAGACTGGCCCAAAGTCACCCAGCTGACTTTCATATCTAAGGTGAGACTAGAACTCACTGTCTCCCAGAAATTGGCACCAAGTCACCAAGCTGGTTTTAAATGCCTAAGAGGGAACTAGAACTCTCTATCTCCTGGTCCTTGCCCAAAGTCACCAGCTAGTTTTAATGCCTAAGGCAAGACTAGAACTCACTGTCTCCAGGTAATTGGCCAAAGTCCCAAGCTGGCTTTAATGCCTAAGGTGGAACTAGAATTCACTGTCTCCCAGTAATTGTTGCAAAGTCACCAAGCTGGTTTTCATGCAGAAGACAAGACTAGACTCACTGTCTCCCAGTAATTGGCACCAAGTCACCAGCTGGTTTTAAATGCCTAAGGTGGAACTAGAACTCTCTATCTCCTGGTCATTGGCCCAAGTCACCAAGCTGGTTTTAATGCCTTAAGGCAAGACTAGAACTCACTGTCTCCAGGTAATTGGCCCAAAGTCCCAAACTGGCTTTAATGCCTAAGGTGGAACTAGAATTCACTGTCTCCCAGTAATTGTTGCAAAGTCACCAAGCTGGTTTTCATGCAGAAGACAAGACTAGAACTCACTGTCTCCCGGTAATTGGCCCAAAGTTCAAGCTGGTTTTAAATGCCTCAGGTGGAACTAGAACTCACTGTCTCCTGGTAAATAGCTCAAAGTCATCAAGCTGGTTTTCATGCAGAAGACTAGAACTCCCTGTCTCCTGGTGATGGGTCCAAAGTCACCCAGCCTGCAAAGCGGCGCTTGAATTCACAGCCTCTCGCTTTCGAGCCTGGTGCCTTAACCACTGGGACCAAACTGGCTAAATCCTAGCTAAATTACTGCCTCCAGAGCAGAAATAATGTTCATTCAAGCACTGGTATGTGAGAGTTTCCAGACTACATGGTTGAAAACTAATATCCAGCGGCAACGGGGAGTCGGGGTACTCTAGAGTTTCAGCTCCGTAAATTCTTTGTTACTAAGCCTCAGGAAGTGGGGGGGGGGGGACAGGGACTTCAAGGGGGACAAAAGTGTGTCATGAGAACACAGGAATCCTTGTTTACAGGGGAGCTACCAAAGGGATGAGGTGGAGGCAAGAAAGCGTTGGTGGAGTCTTAAAGGGGGGGGGGAGGAGAAGGAAAGCAGCCCCCAAATCAAAAGAGGCAAAGGGAGAGATAGAGCCCCCCTCAAGTGTCACACCAGCCCTTCTGCCTTTCATCTCTGCCTTTCATTTCCCTTTTGAAGCCGCTCAATGCAGGCTTCAGGCGTAGCAATCCTGACACAGGGAGGCCTGCTAGGGAAAGAAAGAAGGAAGGAAGGAAGGAAGGAAGGAAGGAAGGAAGGAAGGAAGGAGGGAGGGAGGGAGGGAGGGAGGGAGGGAGGAGGGAGGGAGGAAGGGAAGGAAGGAAGGAAGGGAAGGAAGGAAGGAAGGAAGGAAGGAAGGAAGGAAGGAAGGAAGGAAGGAAGGAAGGAAGGAAAAAAATGAAGAAGTTCTGGTAAGGCAAGGAAGTCCCATCATCATCATCATCATCATCATCATCATTGGGGTAGGGGAGGGACAAGAGATGGCTCAGCCAACCCCTTTTCTAATTTCTCCCTTGTTGTTTAGGGTCAATCAAAGAAGTTTGCAAATGCCAATTTCTCTGGACATATCAGACAAGCAAGGTGCTTGGTGGCTGTATATGAAAGGTCTTGATGACAAGAAAAGAAGAAAGAAAGAAAAGAAAGAAAGAAAGAAAAGAAAGAAAGAAAGAAAGAAAGAAAGAAAGAAAGAAAGAAAGAAAGAAAGAAAGAAAGAAAGAAAGAAAGAAAGAAAAGAAAGAAGAAAGAAAGAAAGAAAGAAAGAAGAAGGGTCTTGATAAGGAAGGAAGGAAGGAAGGAAGGAAGGAAGGAAGGGAAAGGAAGAAAGAAAGAAGGAAAGAAGGAAGGAAGAAGGAAGGAAGGAAGGAAGGAAGGAAGGAAGGAAGGAAGGAAGAAAGAAAGAAAGGTCTTGATGAGAAAGAAAAGAAAGAAAGAAAGAAAGAAAGAAAGAAAGAAAGAAAGAAAGAAAGAAAGAAAGAAAGAAAGGTTTTGATGAAGGAAGGAAGGAAGGAAGGAAGGAAGGAAGGAAGGAAGGGAAGGAAAGAAAGGAAGAAAGAAAGAAAGAAAGGTCTTGATGAGAAAGAAAGAAAGAAAGAAAGAAAGAAAGAAAGAAGAAAGAAAGAAAGAAAGAAAGAAAGAAAGAAAGGTCTTGATGAGAAAGAAAGAAAGAAAGAAAGAAAGAAAGAAAGAAAGAAAGAAAGAAAGAAAGAAAGAAAGAAAGGCCTCGATGAGAAGGAAGGAAGGAAGGAAGGAAGGAAGGAAGGAAGGAAGGAAGGAAGAAGGAAGGAAGGAAAAGAAAGAAAGAAAGGTCTTGATGAGAAAGAAAGAAAGAAAGAAAGAAAGAAAGAAAGAAAGAAAGAAAGAAAGAAAGAAAGAAAGAAAGAAAGGTCTTGATGAGGAAGGAAGGAAGGAAGGAAGGAAGGAAGGAAGGAAGGAAGGAAGGAAGGAAGGAAGGAAGGAAGGAAGGAAGGCTCGTTTTTATGACGGTTACAGTATCCCGGGGTCATGTGATCCCCCCTTTTGCGACCTTCTGACAAGCAAAGTCAACGAGGAAGCTAGATTCACTTAACAACCAGGTTACTAATTTTACCACTGCAGTGACTCTCTTAATAACACTGGCAAGGCAGCTCGTAAAACGGAGCAAACCTCATTTAACAAATGTCTCACTTAGCAATGGGAATGCTGGGCTCGATTGTGGTCGTCAGTCGAGGACTACCTGGATAAGTCAGAAGAAATCATCCTAAATCCATTAACCTATGTTTCACCGATACACAGTCCATGGTTCGGCCAATGCCTCGATTCACACAATACGTTGAGTCATATTTTCAGCCGGCATATTGAGCAATCCACTTGGACTAACCCTCCTACACTGCTAATTCCTGATGTTGATCCTAGGTCTGCGTGAGAAAAATCTTTCTTATAAATCAGAAATGCAGCATCCCAAACGAACGGGCCTCTTTCTTCCTCAGTCGTGGTTTGATTTAACTGTAATCAGTTGGGGTTCAGCTAGGACGGAACAAGGTCTGAACCTGGGCCAAGCCGCACACACCGTGATTTTCCATACTGCCATTCCAAATATTGGCTTGTCAAATGCTCCCTACTGCAAACTTCCCAAGCAATAAACAAACGGCAACAAATGATATCGTGGGTCCCTTTGTGCCATAACACTGTGATGCAAACGGCCAGAATTGATGCAAATTAATGAATGGCATGATGTCCTCACCCCAGCCATATCAACCACAATGACATGCTTCCCTGTTTAATCAGCATTCAGGAATACGAGACCTGCCTTCCTTCCATAACCATATAAACCATGTTTATATGGTTATGCCATATAAATTCCATTCTTCCAAGCAAGCAGCTGGAACACAAAGTGAGCAATGATCTCGGGACAGTCTACCTAGCAGTATTTCTCAATCTTAGTTAACTTAAGATGAGTGGACTTCAGCTCCCAGAATTCCCTAACCAGCATGGCTGGCTGGAGAATTCTGGGAGTTGAAGTCCACCCATCTTAAATGAGCCAAGGTTAAGAAACACCAATCCAACAAATAAGACACTGCATAGAGAAATTCAGATACCCCCTTAACCTCGCCCTTAAAAAGGCAGGACATAAATGCAATAAAAAAGTGGATAGTCCTGATTGAGGATGCAGAAAAATCCACCAAGAAGTCCCAACGATTTTTAGGGTGCTGTCTTCACACAGTATATATACACACAAAATGCAGCCCAATTCACATAACCCAATTTTTTGGTTTTAATAGAAGACAGCATTCAATTGTTGGGTCCTCTCTGAGCTTGGTTGTTTCGCTACAGACATTTCTTGACCCAACTGGGTAACATCATCAGTGCGGAGGAGGAGGAGGAGGAGAAAGAGTTCGCAACAGAGATGTAATTACTCAACAGAAAGTTTCCTTTGTCTTTTGGGGTTTTATTTCTATCAAATTTGGAATCATCTATTAGAATTTGGGATCTTGGGAAGGTTATGTTTGTGGGGCTCTCTGAGCTTGTTTATTTCGTGACCCAACTAGGTAATATCATCAGTGTTAGAGAGGAGGAGGAGGAGGAGGAGGAGGAGGAGGAGGAGGAGGAGGAGGAGGAGGAGGAGGAGGAGGAGGAGGAGGAGGAGGAGGAGGAGGAGGAGGAGGAGGAGAAGAAGAAGAAGAAGAAGAAGAAGAAGAAGAAGAAAACGACCACCGTGGGGTCCTTGAGGAGGAGGAGGAAGAGGAGGACGACGACTGTGGAGTCCTTGATGCTCTCTGATTCCAGACGTTGCACAACCCAACTCGGTTACCTCATCAGTGCAATTATTCTGGGTTGGCAGCAACTGCAGCCAAATAAGGCCTGCCCTACAGAACAGGATGGGTTCAAATAGGGCTCAGGCTGATTTGCAGTTGGGCCTCAGCCGCTGGGATACCTCCTGCTCCCCACATGAAGCACAATCATTGTAGTAAGTCCCAGGTGCCATCTTTTTTTTTGTTGGGGGGGGGGCATATTGATGCAATGGGGAGGGCTGGATTTGGAAGGGGTCAGTTTTGCAGGTTTCTTGTGTCCCCTTATAAGGGAAGGACGGGCTGGATGTTCAGAAAAAGGGGGCAGCAACCACTTGGGGCTTTGGGTTCAACTCCTCCCGCCTTGGTTTGCTCTGTGCATGTCGTCCTCGACTTATCACAGCTCCCTTAGTGACCATTCGGCACCGAAAAAAAGTGACTTTACTTTATTTAGATTTATATACCGCCCTTCTCCTTGCGGACTCAGGGCGGCGAACAGCCAGATAAAAAAACAGAGTACACAAAAGTTAAAATTTAGCAAAAAGAGCAAATATAAATTTAGCCCATAATTAAAACAATTAATCAAACTCTAAAAATTCTAAAAATTCTAAAAATTATGACTTAACGACCACTTTTCACACTGATGACCTTTGTGGCCTAACCACGGTCATGTGATTTACATTAGGGGTGCTTGACAACTGACTCACATTTATGACGGTTAAAGCATCTGGGGCAGGACTGGGGGGGATATGATCCGCTCTTGCGACCTTTAGACAAGGACAATCAATGAGGGAGGCCAGATTCGCTTAACAGCCATGTTACTAATTGAACAACTGCTGTGATTCCCTTAGGAAATGTGGCAAGAAGCGTCGTAAAACGGGGCTCGAAACTTGGGGCTCATCCGTGGTCGTAATTTGAGGTTATTCCCGCAGGAAGGGAGAGCCAGCATTTCAGTGTAATTAAGAATCATCAACATCATATCATGAGGCCGCGAGTTCCACAGGTCAAAGCTCCAGGGAGCAGCTTTCCCCCCTCCCTTCTCCTCTCCCCCCTCCCCTGAGCATCTTCTCATTGGATGCTGTTGCCTAGGCAACGAGGGAGCCCAACCTCCCCAGAAACCCCCCCCCCAGAAAGAAGGCTCCCCCGCCCCCACTTAGCGGAGAGTCGCCCCCAGGCCTCACCCGGATGCCCTTCACCACCGTGATGTTGTCGTTTTCGTCCGCCTCGAAGGTGACCCTCCGGGGAACGCTCTCAACCGCCACCCATGGCGCCCGAGGCCGGGTCAAACTGACTAGGCCGCGACACGGGGGCTCAAGGAGATCTCAGCTCCGCCCACCGGCGCCCGCCATTGGCCCGCCGCGACTCGCCGCCGCGCGCCGGTTGGTCAGGGAGGCGTTGCCCCTGGCAACAGTCTGGCCCACAAGGGCGGAGTGAGTGGAAACTTTTCTTTCTCCCGCTCTGGGGTCCAAAGCACTGGATAGGAAACTTTCCGGGAGGGTGTTGAACCACGACTCCCAGAATGCACCGCGGCAAAGGCCCAAGCGGGGAGCGTGCGCGAACAGGGAGAGCCGCGTGGCATTCTGGGAGCTGCAGTTCCAAAGGTGGGCTTTGCAAGGAAGGGTGTTTCTAAAGGTTGCAAAATTCTGGGGCAGCATTCAAGATAATTGCAAATGCCAATAAAAATTCCTAGCTGTCTGGCAGAGTGGGGCTGTGGAATGGGAAGGGACCTCTCCCCCCAGGGGTCATCTAGTCGTGCCTCTGGGATATGCAGGAAAACCAATTAGAAGAGAATTTTTGTAGTTCAGGGTTAACTGATAAGAGAGTGAAGTTTGTGGTGAGGAGGAGAACTGTGGGGTTCTGGTGCTCTCTGAATCAGGATAAAGCGGGAAGTCTTTATTTGGAGGTCTTCTAGTCCAGCCCACTGCATTTCGGACAAGTTCTTCTTTAAAAACCTCCAGGGATGAAGCACCCACAACTTCTGGGGGCAAGCAGTTCCACTGGTTAATTATCCTCACTGTCATTCCAGGCTGAATCTCTCCTTGATTAGTTTCTTGATCTTGATCTTGATTTGATTTGTATACCGCCCTACTCCCGAAGGACTCAGGGCGGTGAACAGCCAAAGGGTAAAAATACATAAATAACAAAATTTTAAAACAGAATAAAATCAAATTAAACAATTTGGCCCAGACAAATTAAAACACCCTAATCATTTAAAAACCAATTAAAATTTGCATAATTAAAAGGGGAAATTTTATTCCGCCTGGTGGAATAAAAAGGTCTTGAGAGCGCGGCGGAAGGTAGGGAGATCAGGGATCCTCCGTATCTCCGGGGGGAGCTCGTTCCAGATAGTAGGTGCTCCCACAGAGAAGGCTCTCCCCCTAGGGACCGCCAGTCGACATTGTCTGGCCGACGGCACCTGGAGGAGCCCCTCTCTATGGGAGCGTACTGGCCAGTGGGAGGCTATTGGTGGTAGTAGGCGGTCCTGTAGATAACCAGGTCCTAAGCCATGGAGCGCTCTAAAGGTGGTCACCAAAACCTTGAAGCGCACCCGGAAGACCACCGGGAGCCAGTGCAGCTCGCGCAGGAGAGATGTTACATGGGAGCGCCACGTCGCTCCCATAACCACCCGCGCGGCCGCACTCTGCGCCAGTTGGAGCCTCTGGATGCTCCTCAAGGGGAGCCCCATGTAGAGAGCGTTACAATAGTCCAGGCGGGAGGTGATGAGGGCATGAGTGACCGTGCGTAAAGAGTCCCAATCCTGAAAGGGATGCAACTGGCGAATCAGGCGAACCTGATGAAAAATCCTCCCGGTCACGGCCGTCAAATGCTCTTCTAAAGACAGCCGTGAACGGAGGACGCCCAAGTTACGAACCCTCTCCGTGGAGGCCAATGATTCGCCCCCAATAGTCAGTGATGGCGCCAACTGACTATATCGAGACGTCGTAAACCACAGCCACTCGGTCTTGGATGGGTTGAGCCTGAGCCTGAGCCTGTTCCTCCCCATCCAGATCCGCACGGCCTCCAGGCACTGAGACATCACTTCAAGGGCATCGTTGGAGTGGTCCAGGGTGGGTTTCCATCCATTGTTTCTTGTCCTGCCTTCTGATGCTTTGGAAAATAAATGGACCCCCCTCCTCTTCGTGGAAGCAACCCCTCAAATATTGGAAGACTGCTATCGTGTCAGCCCTAGTCCTTATTTTGTCTACACTAACCAAACCCAAACCCTGCAACCGTTTTTCATAGGTTTTCGTCTCCAGGCCTTTCATTCTTTAAGTTCTGATGCTCTTTGAGCTTGATAGTTTTCTTACCGACGTTCCGTTACCCAAATAGGTAATCTCTTCAGTGCTAGAAGGGAGTGGGGTTTGCAAGCTTTTATATATATAACCAGAGTCCTCCTCCTTTTCCTTCATCTCCTCCTCGTCTCCACAAATCTCACTTCCTTCTAGCAGTGATGAAGTTACCTAGTTTGGGTCATAAAACATCTGCAAGGAAGCAATCAAGGTCGGAGAGCACCAAAGATCTCCACAATTAAACCATCCTCTCCTGCCTGGGTGTTCAAACTTGGCAACTTTAAGACTTGCGGACTTCAAAATAAATATACAAAAGTATGAAGGCTATTGCTTAATGCATTGTAAGCCGCCCTGAGTCTCCAGAGAAGGGCGGCATATAAATCAAATTTTTTAAAAAAATACCGGAATCCTTGGCAAACCGCCTTAGAGTGGGATGTAAAAGCACTGTGAAGCGATATATAAGTCTAAGTGCTATTGCTATTGCTGTCTAATCTCAAACGGAGAGAGGGTTACCTCAAGAGAGAGAATATATGTAGCTGAGGGTTGTCACTCAGGCAATCACCAAGAAAACTCCCACAATTTTGGAGGATGATATGGAAATGGATTTCGGAAATAAGGGACAACATTGACTTTGAACCAAAAACCTTTCTCCTGGGAATCCTGAAAGTAGAATATACAAAAAAAGAAGAGGTATTTAATTACGCGCATATTGACAGCTGCAAGAATTTCTTTCGCTCAGTATTGGAAAGAGAAAAAACTGCCACCTGAGGATCATGTAATTAGGAAAATATTGGAGTGCGCCGAAATGAATAAATTAACATTAGAAATTGATGACGGAGAAGATTCGGAATATTATAGCGTGTGGGATAGGTGGTATGGGTGGATAGAGAAAAGAAACAAAAAAATGAAGTCTGTGGAATACAAAGATTAATTAATAATCAGATAATAAGGATTATAAGGAATTGAATATTATTACTTGTATTATCAATAGCAATGAAGGATGGATGGATGAAGATGTAAATAACAAGTGATAATATGTATTTAGGATCATGAACGTTCATATATTATTATCTGTAATATTCTTCAAACCAAATTTTATTTTAAGAGACAATACTACGTAAATAATTAGTAAATTATATGTACATAGGTCCTAACACCACTGAACCGAAAATGTCAAAATTGTATTACTATTTTTCACAATAAAAAATCAAATAAATAAACAAATTAAAAAAAAGAAAACTCCCACAAACGTAGATAGGGCAAGCCACTATAGCAATAGGACTGCCATAGACTTATATACCGCTTCACAGTGCCTTACGCCTCTCTCTAAGCAGTTTACAGAGTCAGCCTATGGCCCCCAACCATCTGGGCCCTCATTTTATTGACCTTGGAAGGATGGAAGGTTGAGTCAGCTTTGAGCTGGTGAGAATTGAACCGCTGGCTGTCAGCAGAATTAGCCCCTGTAGTACTGCATTCTAACCACTGTGCCATCACGGCTCACTAGTATTTAAACAGAGAGCAAACCTGGCTCCCTTCTAGCACTGATGATATTACCTAGTTGGATCATGAAACGTGAAAACAACCAAGCTCAGAGAGCGCCAAAGACCCAATAGTCATCGTCTTCCTCCTCCTCTACCACCACCACTACCACCACCATCACACGGCAAACCCCACTCCTTCCTAGCACTGATGATATTCCCTAGTTGGGTCATGAAACTTTGGCAAGAAAACACCCAAGTTCAGAGAGCACCAAGAACCCCACAGTCCTCCTCCTCCTCCTCCTCCTCCTCTTCCTCCTCCTCCTCCTTTTCCTCTTCCTCCTCCTGCTCCTCTTCCTCCTCCTCCTCTTCCTCTTCCTCCTCCTTTTCCGCTTCCTCCTCCAGTTCCTCCTCCTCTTCCTCCTCCTCCTCTTCCTCTTCCTCCTCCTTTTCCTCTTCCTCCTCCAGTTCCTCCTCCTCTTCCTCTTCCTCCTCTTCCTCCACCTTTTCCTCTTCCTCCTCCAGTTCCTCTTCCTCCTCCTTAAACCAATTTAATCTCTAATGCTGTACAATCCATAGTTATACCCAATAAAAACAGTTGTGGAGTAAATTTCAACCTTTTCTTCAAATATTCTGCATCACCCACCAAATTTTTATCCAAAATGCTTTGATTTTCTTACAAGTCCACCATATATGATAATAAGTTGCATCATCACAGTCACATCTCCAACATTTGATTTTAAATTTAATATCAGCAGCTAGGCTGTTGGTAGCGCAATACTGGAACAAGGAGTTTTTGCCTACTATTGAAGAGTGGACACTGAAAGTAGCAAACTTAGCAGAAATGGCGAAGATTTCAGCGTATTTGAAGGACTATACACAAGAAAGATACATATTGGAATGGAGAAGATGGATTGATTATATTCAAAATAAGTATCAGACAAGAAAATATCAAATAGCTTATGAATGAATGTTAAACTTTAGAAATATTATGTTATCTATAGAGGAGTTAAGGTTTCAGGGAGGGAATTGGTAGTTTAAGGATAGATAGGTTAATTTAGCTTATAATTGTTAGCTGAAATACCCTGTATTTTGCTCTGGGAAGTCTGGGGGGGAGGGGGGGAAGGGGTGTGGGGGTGGTGGGGGGAGGGAAAAAGGGTGGGGGGAACACTGGGGTGGGGGGAAAATTTAATTTTTGTAAAACTTTTCAATTAAAAAAAAAGCACAACAAAGAATGTTCTTTCTGCGCCAACTCAGGAAGCTCAAACTGCCCAAGGAGCTGCTGATCCAGTTCTACAGAGGAATGATGGAGTCTGTCATCTGCACCTCTATAACTGTCTGGTTTGGCTCTGCAACGCAACAAGACAGATGGAGACTTCGGAGGATCATTAGAACTGCAGAAAAAACCGTGGCTACCAACCTGCCTTCCATGGAGGACCTGTCTACTACACGAGTCAAAAAGGGGGCTGTGAAAATATCTACAGACCCTCACATGCTGGATATAAACTGTTTCAACTCCTACCCTCAAAACGACGCTATAGATCACTGCACATCAGAACAACTAGAGACAAGGACAGTTTTTCCCCAAACACCATCACTCTGCTAAACAAATAATTCCCTCAACACTATCAAACTATTCACTAAGTCTGCACTACTATTAATCTTCTCATCTTCTCATTGTTCCCATCACCCATCTCCTCCCACTTATGACTGTACAACTGTATCCTTGTTGCTGGTATCCTTACGATTTATATTCATTGTTTCCTAATATGATTCGATTGCTTATCTGTTGTCTATGACTATCATTAAGTGTTGTATCTTATGATTCTTGACTAATATATCTTTTCTTTTATGTACACCGAGAGCGTATACACCAAGACAAATTCCTTATGTGTCCAATCACACTTGGCCAATAAAGAATTCTATTCTATTCTATTCTAATTATACTTTATTGTAAAGCTACATTAACAGAATCTTGCAAAGCTGTGACTAAACCAAGTTCTTAATTGCACACCACCCAAAATCACTCTGTGCGGGAAACGGGCGGTCTCCAAATTTGATCAATAATAGAAGATCACCTTTTGAGTTTAATTGTTAAGTGGAGATTTGGACTTGCCTTTCCACAAATTAAGGAATTAACATTATTTGATGATAAGCCTGTATTTTGTATTCACAATATTTTAATAATTGGCATACGATGGTATTTTGTGTTCAATAATTGGCATGCAGTACTATTTAGAATTTCACGGTTTCTAATATTTGGCATGCAATTGTATTTTATTTTTTTTTGTAACTGCACTGTTGGAATCAACGGTATTTAGAATTCAACAGTTCTTGTATCTATTTTGTATCTGACAATTGACATACGAAATTTAAATATTTTCTGCCGAACATAAATCAAACAACTGAGGACAGTCAACACCTCCAATCCAATGAGTAACGGAAGTGAACATTTGAAATGAAGCATTCAAATCTGAATTCATGGTTTTTAATATTTAACACCCCTTTGGGATTTGTCACATAATCTCCAGGCAGGCTTCGTAGGAAAAGGAAAATAAAAATGTGCAACAGCATTGGAGTAGTTTGATGCGTCTGTGTGATTACGTTTCCGGATTGTCAAAGCACTCAGAAAGTTAAAATCCTTTAAAAGAAAGAAAGAAAGAAAGAAAGAAAGAAAGAAAGAAAGAAAGAAAGAAAGAAAGAAAGAAAGAAAGAAAGAAAGAAAGAAAGAAACAAATAAACAGATCATCCTTTTGGGCTAGGAGCCTTGGTGGTGCAGCGGACTAAAGTGCTGTTAAGTACTTAAAAATATTAAATTAATATTTAATTAAATTAAATTAATATTAAAAATATTTATTATATTCTAAATGTTTTTTAACATTGCACTTCATATGCACTTCATCTGATTGTTCACCACCCTGAATCCTTCAGGAGTAGTGCAATATATAAATTTAATAAAATAAATAAAATAAATAAGTAAATAAATAAATAAGTAGCACTTAGCTGCCAGCTGCCTGCAATTACTGCGAGTTCAAATGTCACCAGGCTCAAGATTGACTCAGCCTTCCGAGGTAGATAAAATGAGGACCCGGATTGTGGGGGCAATAAGCTGACTTTGTATAAAAAAGAACACCGCTTAGGAGGGGCTAAAAGCCCTACTAAGCAGGTATATACAAAAGTATGAAGGCTATTGCTTAATGCATTCTAAACCGCCCTGAGTCTCCGGAGAAAGGCGGCATATAAATCAAAGCAATAAATAAATAAATAAAATCTTGAAAGAGGAAGTTGTGATTTCAGTAGTACTTGTAGTCCTTGACTTACAACAGTTTGCTTAATGACTGTTCGAACTTATAACAGCACTGAAAAAAGTGACATGACCACTGTTCACACTTACGACCGTTGTAGCATCCTCGTGGTCACATAATCAGAATTCAGACTCTTGACAACTGGCTCGTATTTATGACCGTTGCAATGTCCCGGGATCATGGGATCCCCCTTTTGCGATCTTCTGACAAGCAAAGTCACAGGGGAAGCAAGATTCGCTTAACAACCTTGTTACAGGGATTCACTTACGTGGAGTAAAATGTAGCAAAATTCACTTAATAGATGTCGCGCTTAGCAATAGAAATTTGGGAGCACAACTGTGATCGTGAGCCGAGAATCACATGTAGCCACTGTGTTGTAGGAAGAGTGGGAGAGCCTGGGAGGTGGAGGCAAGAGAGCAATCAGCCTGGAATCTCTGTGTAGTCACAAAAGCAAAGTCCAACCTCTCTTGAATTTAATTAACTCTTAACCGAGCACCAAAATAGCACTAGTCAGTGGTGGGATTCAACATTTTTTTACTTCTGGTTTTGTGGGCATGGCTTTTTGGGCGTGGCATGGCTTGGTGGCAGTGGTGAAATCCAATTTTTTTTACTATTGGTTCTTTGGGCGTGGCTTGGTAGGCGTGGTGTGGCTTGGTGGCCGTCGCAGGGGAAGGATACTGCAAAATCTCCATTCCTATCTCACTCCTGGAGGAAAGATACTGCAAAATCCCCATTCCCTCCCCACTCCTGGGGGAAGGATACTGCAAAATCTCCATTCCCTCCCCAGTCTGGGGACAGCCGGAGGTGATATTTTCCGGTTCTCCAAACTGCTCAAAATTTCTGCTACCGGTTCTCCAGAACCTGTCAGAACCTGCTGGATTTCACCCCGGCTTGGTGGGCGTGGCTTGGTGGGCGTGGCAGGGGAAGGATACTATAAAATCTCCATTCCCTCCTGATCAGCTAGAACTCTTCGAGAGAATAGATGGGGGCGGGCCCAGTCAGAGGTGGGATTTATACCAGTTCTCTGAACTACTCAAAATTTCCGCTACCAGTTCTCCAGAACTGGTCAGAACCCGCTGAAAATCACCTCTGGACGCTAGTGGTCTATACATACCTATGCATAGGTATGAGCAATAAAACAATTCGATTGGAACTTAGCCTGTAAACCTTTTGCTCCAGGATTTTAACATGGTTAGTAGAAGTGATACAGATAAAAAACACACACACAAGGTTTAACAGGACATTTTAACACTTACTGACAGTTAGAAGACAGCGTAATGAGTTTCCACCAGACGTCACTGGAGATTTTTAAGAAGAGACTTGCTAACCATTTGTCTGAAATGATATCAAGCATTTGAATATGTTAAGGATATTGTTGTTGTGTTAGCAACCAGCGGAGTATAGTGCGCAGTGAAACGTTGCTGAGAGCAATGAAGTAAGAGATACGTGCAAACTGGTTTACCAAAAGTTTACTTTATAGTAAAAAAACAATCTCATAATCTTTTAAACTTTGCCAGTCTTTGCCAGTTAAATCAGTCCAGTGATACAAAGAACTTCTTACCATACAAACAGTAGTTGGTTAGAATAACAAGTTCACTCTGGTAACAAACCACGATGGTAGCAGATCCACCCACGATGATAGCACAATGGTAGCAACTCCTCACACAATGGTAGCATGTCATCAACTGACTACATCCTAGTTCCTTACTTAAATACGTTTACAACTCAGCATTACAATGATGCAGCATTAAAACTTAAAGTCACAGAATACATATATTACTTAATGCATTGTAAGCCGCCCCGAGTCTCTGGAGAAGGGCAACATATAAATAAAATTAAAAATAAAATTAAAAAAAAATTTCCTGGACAACCTGTTAGGCTCACACCATATCCTAACAGAATAAGAGGTTGGACGAGAACAGGGGTCCCCAACCGGATCGTGCAAACAAGCAAAGCCCCATCCGCAGGATGCAGGCAACACAGAAAACCACGCCCCCTTCTGGTCTGCAGAGAAACACCTTTCCACGGAACTAGTCCCTGGTGCCGAAAAGGTTGGCAGCCACTGGACTAGAAGACTTCCAAGCTCCTTTTCATCCAGGGATGGGCTGCAGGGGGGTTCTCAGAGATTTGGGAGAAACCCTAGCTAAGATTCTGCACAGTTTGGAGAACCCGTAAATCCCACTCCCGGATGATCCCGCCCACTCCTCCCCTCCTAGGAGTCCCACTCAGCCTGTTTTGGATGCAGTTAAGTACAGGGCGCACGTGGAGGCTCAGGGAGGGCGAAAAATGGGCCTACTGGAAGTTTGGGAAGGCCAGAAACGGGCCTGTTTCCAGCTTCCAGAGGGCGTCCGGAGCCTGGGGAGGGCAAAACTGCCTTCCCCCTCGCCGTGGTGCAGGAGGCTGACTAGGCCACGCCCACCATGGCCACGCCCACCCAGCAACCGGGGAGAGAAGCCCTTGCTAAAGCTTTTGAAGCCCCCCCCCGCCCCCGCTTCCATCCCTGTTACTCTGTTATTATGCAAGAAGAGAAAAAGAAATTATTTTACCAAGAGTAAAACCAGTCAAAACATTATAGCATCCCGCTCCGTCCTCACCTGAAGGCCAGGTATAAAAGCAAATTTTCTGGGTACTGCCCTGGAGTGAAGTCTAGTAAATAAACCCTGGGTAGGAGATGCGTGTGCTGCTCCTCCGAACTTCAGAGCATAGAAAGCACCAGGGAATTCTGCTTTTAACATCAATGTCAGCCGAATGGCTTCGTAACCTTCAACAGGGCTGCTGATCCCTGCAGAGTTATTCATCACAAAAATACGCCGCGGAGTTGCAGAACCATCCCTGATACATTTTTTTAAAAAAACCCACCAAGAGCATCAAGGCTGACATTGTCTGTTCCCTCCCCCACCTCCCCACCCCTTCTTTCCGGCCCATGCTGAAGGTGGAAGCTCTTGACAAAAGGAAGATTTCGATCTCGCACCTCAATCCAGCTTGGTGGGTCGGGGAGGAGGAGAAGACAGAAGGGGTTATCAGAAGGGCCTCTGCATCGTTTATTCATAAATTTACATATTTCTATGTCATCATCATCAGTTTAACCATGATCCACTGCAGGATGAAGGCCTCATCTGCATATTTCCAACCAATAAAGTCAAAGTTGCAAGGAAAAAAAGGAATTTATGACCGTTTTTCACGCTTACGACTGTTGTAGCATCCCCATGGCCATGCGATCAAAATTCAGAAGCTTGGCAACTGACTCATATTTATGACCGTTGCAGTATCCCAGGGTCATGTGATCCCGTTTGGAAACCAGATTCCCCATTGATGATGCTTATAAGAACCGTGTTACCCATTTAACAACTGCTTCACTTAACACTTGTGGCAAGAAAGGTCATAAAATGGGGCAAATTCATTGAATGTTTCGCTTAGCAACCAAAATGTTGGGCTCAATCAGGGGTGAAATGCTCCCGGTTCGGACAGGATAGCCCGGTTTGGACCAAATCACCCGATCCGGTAGCGATGGGGGCGGGTGGTTCGGAGAACCGGTAGCAAAAATCCCTGCCTCCCCCCCCCCCCATGCCCAGCTGATCCGCACAATCATCAGAGGCTTTTTTTTTATTTTTAAAAGCATTTTTTTTACAACCTCTTCGGCCGAAAAAATGCTTTTAAAGGTAAAAAAAAAAGCCTCTGACGATCCCAGCTGAGTTGCCTGATCGTCAGAGGTTTTTTTTTCTTTTAAAAGCCTCTGGCAATCCAAGCTGAGTTGCCTTGATCGTCAGAGGCATTAAAAGAAAAAAAGCCTCTGACGATCAGGCAACTCAGCTGGGATCGTCAGAGACTTTTGAAAGCATTTTTTTACAACCTCTTTGCCGAAGAGGTTGTAGAAAAAATGGTTTTAAAAGTTTTTTTTAAAAAAATTGGCCACGCCCACTCACTCACATTACCCCACCGCCAAGCCACACCCACAGAACAGGTAGTAACAAATTTTACATTTCACCACTGGGCTCAATTATGGTCATTAAGTCAAGGACTACCTCTAGACAGAATCTTGCCACACTAAAGCAATTACTTGCATCATTTAAGACAGTGATGGCTAACCTTTTCTGGACTGAATACCCAAAGCATGTGCATGAGTCCCCCAAATGCAATGCGGCTCGTGCACATGCACCCCGTCCCCGTCCCCGTGCTCTTCCACCAACCTGTAATAGTCTTCGGCTGACAATATTCCAGTCCCAAATGTTGTAAGCAGAAAACTTCCAACTATAAATCCAACAAGGCAAAATAAGGTAATTAATCCAGCAGGGGCAGCAAGATAAGGAGTTCCAGAAGTGAAAGTAGCATGGTAGTAAATCAAACCAGTAGGGAGGATGCCAGGAACTCAGATAAACATTGAACACGATGAACTCGGCGTTTGTTCCTGACAACCACCCCTTCCATTTGCCTCTCCTTTAAACTCCATCCCCAGGTGTGCCTTGTGAAGGCCCTTTCCTCCCTCATAAGCCACGCAACCCACGTTGCTCTCTTCTGCATTGTTCTCTGCACTGCCTTGGATGAGGAGGGGGTGGGCCTTGGTCTTCATCTGTTGTGGCCCGTCAGCGGCCTGTGCAGCTAGTAGCTGATTCCAACAGCGAGGAGGCTTGTGTGGTGCTGCGTCAGCAGCCTGTGCAGCTGGCACTCAAGTCGGACAATGAGGCAGCTGGAGAAGATGTGGTGCCAGAGGTGGGGATTCAGCCAGGGCCTTCAGAACCTCCAGAAGTTCCCATAAGTGAAGAGGAAGAAGAGGAGGAGCCTCTTCTCGATGCATGGGCGCGCAGAGTGGCCAAAGGGCAGGAGTGGCTCCTCAGGAGGAGGTCTCCTCGAGAGTAAGGCTTGGGGCTAATTGGCCACTCCCTTCGCCTATTTAAGGAGGAACACCAACTGAAGCAATTTGCAGGGAACAACTTCATTCACATACCTTCGTGTCTTGTCTTGCTTATCTTACCAGCTTCCTGCAAATTGCTTCTGGGCATTCTATCAACCACAGTAAGCTTTGAGTATTATTCTTTGAATTCTTGGCGGCTGTTGAAGCAGTTAATTAACATCTGTTTTTGTAAAAAAACTGGTTTATTTAGTAAACTAAGGTTTGAACGGACTTTGTGCATGCTGCGTTCTTTGGGATCCGTAGCTGGGGGAGAACATCATCTGAACCCCCTCTCCCTTGTTCTACCTCTCCCCTGCTCTTCCCAGCCTGATTTTGCCCTTCCCCAGTTTCTTCTACCACCAATGGAGCCACTCTCCCACTCTCTGTCAGCTGTTTTTTTTTTAAATTAGATTTATATGCCGCCCTTCTCTGGAGACTCAGGATGGCTTACAATGCGTTAAGCAACAGCCTTCATACTTTTGTATATTTATACAAAGTCAGCTTATTGGCCCCACAAACTGGGTCCTCATTTTACTTACTTTAGAAAGGATGGAAGGCTGAGTCAACCTTGAGCCTTGAACTTTGCAATAATTGCAGACAGCTGGATGTTAATAACAGGCTATTAGCCTGTTGAGCTATCTGAGGCTCTTCTGAGCTGTTCTTCTTCCCCTTCGGATTCAGACTCCGACAGGGGTATGACAGTAAAGCAACATTAAGAGGGTGGGCAGCCTATTAAGTTAGGAACCTTCCTAGCTTCTCAGGCTGTTAAAGAAGGCAGTGGGAGATATGTACTTTCAGACATGCAAGATTCGGTCAACGCAGCTTGACCATCAAGTCAGAACGAGCTCATCTGATCCTCATTCGCATCTGGTTTCTCCAGCGAGGCTCACACCATGCCAGCCAGGAATGACTGGCTCTGTAGCCTTTCTGTTTGGGGGGAGTGGGGGGGGGTGCCAGTTTGCTTTAGAAGCGCTGGTCTTCAAGACGAGCCACCCCTGCTGAGGAAATAACCGCTGTGACACCCTCCAGCCTCTTGCAGTTTCCACACCACTCGCCTCGGCTTGGCTCTTTGCTAACCCACAGGGAAGTTTTCACATTTGTGCTGACTGCAACCGTTGCGGCTCCAGGTGTAATTCCAGCCGTTTTTTATCGGCTTCTCGTCCCAGGGAGCAGCCAAGAGTTGACTTAACTGCTTGCATCTGCAGAAAGAAGGCCAGAGCATTGCTGCGTGGGCCCGTGGGAGATTCCGAGCTTGTCAATTCCCCGCTCGGAAAACAAACAAACAAATTGACGAATTGTATGTGACTTCGAGCAGATTATTTACCCAGTACGAGAACCAACAGGAGGGTCTCCCTCCATCCTTTTCTCTGGGGTGGAGGTGGAGAGCGGGGGGGCTTTATATCCACTCTTCGATCTGCTGGGCGGCGATGAACAACAAGTTCATACAATTTCGGAATATTAAATCTTGGGCACCGGTGACAGCTTCTCCCCCACCTGGTTTGAGAGCAGATGGCATTTTCCTCTTAGCTAACCTTTGCAGGTGAGAGGAACGAAGGAAGCAGATGCAAATGAGCTGCTAGGAAGTGGGGGTGACACGCCCACACCCCCTTTTCGTTGTCGATGGGCTGAAACTGTAAAAAGCTGCAGCATGACATAATTTGCCGGTTCAATAAAAGATGAAAACGGTTTTTTTCAAGCACTGGTTAATTGCTCTGACTGTCAGGAAATTTCTCCTAGAAAGTTCTAGGTTGCTTCTCTCTTTGATTAGTTTCCATCCATTGCTTCTTCTCCTGCCTTCAGGGACTCTGGAGAATAGTTTAGTTTAGTTTTAATTTGATTTGATTTGTATACCGCCCTACTCCTGAAGGACTCAGGGCGGCGAACAGCCACGCAATAAAATACACAATTACAAAATTTAAAAAGCAGAATAAAATTAAATTAAATAATTAGGCCAGACAAATTAAGACAACCCCAACGTTTAAACCAATTTAAAATTTACATATTAAAAGAAGTAAAAGGGAGAAAATTAGGCCAGGCCTGCCTGGTGAAATAAAAAGGTCTTAAGAGCGCGGCGGAAGGTGCGCAGATCCGGGATCGTCCGTATCTCTGGGGGGAGCTCGTTCCAGATGGTAGGTGCCCCCACAGAGAAGGCTCTTCCCCTAGGGGCTGCCAGTCAACATTGTTTGGCCGACGGCACCCGGAGGAGCCCCTCTCTGTGAGAGCGTACCGGCCAGTGGGAGGCTATTGGTGGTAGTAGTAGGTGGTGTTGTGGCCCCGTCCTCTGAGCCTATCCCATTGGAGGAAGGAAGCTCTGAGCAGGAGGAAGAGGAGCCAGCCAGATCTCCCAGCCCCCCCTCCTCTGGCACCGTCTCAGGTGCCAGCTGAAAGAGAGCCAAGTAGTGGGGAAACAGGTGTCTCAGATGAGAGTGAGGGAGAGACGTCATTCCTGGACGCACGCCAAAGAAGGCGAGATAAACGCTTACAGCAGCTGCGGAGACGCATGAGGGAATAGACCTGAGTCACTGGACTGGAGTCACAGGATCAATGAGTCACTGGACCACACCCAGAGCCTATATAAGACAGGAGGGTGGTTCATGATCGCTGTGACGAACAAAAACGCAATCTAGTAGTCTTTGGAGCTAAAAGAACAGATTTTGGCAAAGCTATGTAGGTGATTTTCTTTTTGTGAACTATTAAAGCCCTTGGCAGACGGTGTGCATATTGCTGCCAAGTTTAAGATAAGAACTGTGGAGTGTGCCAAGTGCTTCTTAACCCTCGACTGGCTGTGTTTTTGTGGGTCTCTATAGGGGGGGACAGATCAGGTGGTCCCATAGATAACCAAGTCCTATGCCATGGAGTGCTCTAAAGGTGGTCACCAAAACCTTGAAGTGCACCCGGAAGACCACTGGGAGCCAGTGCAGCTCGCGCAGGAGAGGTGTCACATGGGAATGCCAAGTCGCTCCCATCACCACCTGCGCGGCTGCACTCTGCGCCAGTTGGAGCCTCCGGGTGCTCCTCAAGGGGAGCCCCATGTAGAGAGCATTACAATAGTCCAGGTGTGAATACCGTCCAGGTGTGAATAGGCGGACCCCTTCCTCTTTGTGGCAGCTTCTCAGAGAGGGGGGAGTCTCAACTCATAATAGTCCTCAACGTACCCCCACAGTTGAGACATACATTTCCATTGCAAAGTGAGACATGTGTGAAGGGAGTTTTGTCCCGTTTTACGCCTTTTCTTGCCACCGTTGTTAAGCGAACCACTGTCGGGGTTAAGTTAATAACACGGTTGTTAAGTGAATCTGGCTTCCCCATTGACTTGGCTTGTCAGAAGGTCGCAAAAGACGATCGCGTAATCCCCGGGGACGCTGCAATTGTCATAAATACGAGTCGGTGGCCAAGTGTCTGAATTTCGATCCCGTGATGATTTTCACACCTATGACAATGGGTGCTGCCACCGTCCTAGGTGTGAAAAACGGTCCTAAACCTACTTTTTCCAATGCCGTTGTAAGTTGGGACGGTCCCTAAATGAATGGTTGTAAGATGAGGACAATCTGTAAGGAACAATCTGGCTGAGGGTTTGTTTGCTTCTGCTTTCCTTAAACTCCAAATGTCCTGGGCTTGCAATTCCCAAAATTTATCCGGGATGTTGGCTTTTTCTCGGCACATCAGACAATCCGATGATTTCCTTCCATGGAGTTTTTCTTGGTTCTCAGTCATTTCCATCATTACCTGCTCCTGGGAAAGAGGGAGAGAAAAAAAAAAGAATATTTATTTCTTCTCTTTTCAGGATCTACGTCCCCGGTGGGGCCCCATCAGCACAGAAAGCAACAATACACAAGAGGAAGAGTTTTGTTAGGCTGATTGAATCACACTGGGAACACAACTGTCCCTTTCCTTTAAGTTTCTCAGTTCCCACACAACTAATCTGCAGATTGTCCTCGACTTACAACAGTTCACAGGGACCGAAGTTAAAACGGCACCGAACAAAGTGACTGATGACCGTTTTTCACATTTAACGACCGTTGCAGAATCCCCATAGTCGTGTGATCCAAAATTCAGATGCTTGGCAACTGACTCATATTTATGACGATTGCAGTCCCCTTTTGCGAACATCCGACAAGCAAAGTCGACACAGGAACCAGATTCATTCAAAAACCGTGTTATTAACCTTAACAACTGCGGCGATCCAGTTAACCACCTGGGGGCAAGACAAGTCGTAAAATGGGACAAAAACATACTTAACCACTGCCTCGCTCAGCAACAGAACTTTTGGGCTCAGTTGTAGTCATAAATTAAGGATTACTTGCAGTGATGGGCTGCAACCCCATCACTGCGGTTTAGCGGTAGCTAAAAAACCCATCACCATCTTAAGTTGCATCCCCATTCCCTCCCCACTCCAGGGGAAGGATACTGCAAAATCTCCATTCCCACCCCCCACTCTGGGGCCAGCCAGAGGTGGCATTTGCTGGTTCTCCGAACTGCTCAAAATTTCCACTATCTGTGCTCCACAACCACAACTGGTCCCACCGAGCAGTTCGTTCTCACAGGGAGGGACTCCTCAGGGTACCGTCAGTCAAATTGTGCCGACGGGCGACTCCCAGGGGGAGGGTCTTCTCTGTAAGGGCTCCAACCCTTTGGAATGAACTGCCCCCCGATATATGAAACATCCCTAATCTCCGTGCTTTCCGCTGTGCCCTCAAGACCCTGATGGTCAATCAGGCGGGGCTAAGCACGTTAACTGGGAACGATTAAAATATGATCTAATTCTGGGTTTTATTTAATTTGGGCTAAACTACGCTATAACTTTAATTATCAATTTTATGATGTTTATGTATCTTTTATTTTTTCTTGACTGTACACCGCCTTGAGTCCTGCGGGAGAAAGGCGGTATAGAAATATAATAAATAAATAAATAAATAAATAGATAGATAGATAGATAGATAAAATAATAAAATAAAATAAAATAAAATAAAATAAAATAATAAAATAAAATAAAATAAAATAAAATAAAATAAAATAAAATAAAATAAAATAAAATAAAATAAAATAATAAAATAAAATAAAATAAAATAAAATAAAATAAAATAAAATAAAATAAAATAAAATAAAATAAAATAAAATAAAATAAAATAAAATAAAATAAAATAATAAAATAAAATAAAATAAAATAAAATAAAATAAAATAAAATAAAATAATAAAATAAATAAACCTGCTTGATTTCAACCCTGATTTGCTCCCTTATTTATAAAATATAATAACAGTGGGATATAAATAATTAGACTGATCCACATTCTTGACGCTCTCGACTTGGGGGGGGTGGAGAACCCCCCTTTTTTTCCCCTCTTCTGTTTGTAACTGACACCCAGAGAGAGAGAGAGAGAGCTGGGTGATCAGAGAAACGTACTGGGGAGAGTTCACCGCCAGACGTTATGTAAATGCCGATACTTCTGAGGTAGGCATCAACAGATGGTGTGCTAAAACACTCATAATTTTAGCCAGTGGAACTGGCGTCTCCAACTGTCTCCCTTAACAGGTTGTAATTAGACGCATTGCTATTAATAACCCCAAATAACGAAACTTAAGAGGTCAGTCAGAGCTTTGGGCCATGGCTCCTACTAGTAGAAAAGACATTGGAAGTTCTTCTCTCTTCGTCCATAACTTATTAAGGCAAATGATTGATAAGGGCCAATCGTGGTCTGAAGTGGTGTCTGAAATGGTCTCCTGCCTGAGAAGGGGGTTGGACTAGGAGACCTCGAAGGTCCCTCCCAACTCTGATATTCCGTTATTCTGTTGTTGCTTCCTTGGCTATATTTTGAGCAGAGGGAATTTTTTGGGAAGACACTCAATGTTTGCTTTTCGGTCAACCCTTTGAGGATGGCCAGGTCAAGAAACGGAGACCTCTGTGTTTTGGTGTTTTGGAGGGGATCAAGCTGAGAATTAATCAAATAGAATAAGCTGGAAAATAGTTAAATATTAGAGGGAGATATGGTGGAAAATATATTAGAAATTGGATCAAATAAAATATGTCTTTGTGAGAAATCTGTGTAATATGAAAACTGGGAGAGGAAAAAACACTAAGGTAAACTGATTTGAGGATAAGGGTCAAAGGATTAAAATTAGACACAATGTTGTTTTATAAAATATAATAAAAATGGAGTGGTATTGAATTGAAATTAAGAGTAATGGTGATAAAATTGTAAGGCAAACACTTAACAAGAGGTTAGAATATTGTAAAAATTATTTTGATATGACTTGTATAAGATATAAGGTAAAGAAGAATAAAGATATGTTTAGAATTGATATGCAGATGTAAAAATGAGTGAAAGTGAATTTGAAATTAATTTTGGATAGATATAATGGATTTATATAGATGAAAATGTTAAATTTGAGTTAAAATTGGTTTTCTTAAGTTTTGAATTTCTTTTTTATCTTCTTCTCTTTTCTTTTTGGTTTACTTATAAAAGATATAATGGAAATTGTGAATTGAGCTTATGAAAGGAATGTAAGCGTGGTAACCATTTATGACTGGATCAAGCTTTTTGCTCTTGAAAGTTATGTTTTATGTTTAAATTTGGAAAAAATAAATAAAAAATATTTACAAAAAAAAAGAGAAAAGAAACAGAGACCTCAGGAATGAAGGGAACGCTCTCTTTTATTGTTAAATTGGGCAGTTCGAATCTCACCAGGCTCAAGGTTGACTCAGCCTTCCATCTTTTCTGAGGTTGGTAAAACGAGGACCCAGACTGAGCAAAATCCAAATTTTCTGGGTCTCAATTTTTTCCTCCTGCTATAACACTCTGTTTCTCAACCTTGGCAACCTGAAAATACGTGTACTTCAACTCCCAGAATTCCCCAGCTAGCATGGCTGACTGGGGAATTCTGGGAGTTGAAGCACACAGATCTTAAAACAGATAAGATTGAGAAACAATGATGAGAGAGCCATGGTGGTGCAGTGGGGAGAATGCAGTATTGCAGGCTAATTCTGCTGACTGCCAGGAGTTCGATCCTGACCGGCTCAAGGTTGACTCAGCCTTCCATCCTTCCGAGGTGGGTAAAATGAGGAGCCAGATTGTTGGGGGCAAGAGGCTGACTCTGTAAAGGGCTGGAAAGCACTTGTGAAATGGTATATAAGTCTAAGAGTAAGTGCTAGTTCTAGAGGAAATAATAGCAGAATCCAGAAAGCCTAACAAGAGTCAGTCTCTTCTTTGGTTATCCCCAAAAGAATCAAGATTCAGAAATCTTGAGTTTCTTCCTCAATTAGTCCTTTCTTCAAGATACTGAATTCCTTCTTCACGACAATCTTTGTATAACTGTACAGTTACCCACCACAGATGTAAACCTGGTGTAGCGGTTAGGTAAAGGTACAGGGCTACAAACTAGGAGATGGTGAGTTCTAGTCCCATCTTAGATATGAAAACTGGCTGGGCGACTTTGGGCCCCATCACTCCTTCTCAGCCCAACCCACCTGTTGTGGGGAAAATAGGGAAAAATCAGTGGATTGCCTCCAAAGGCTGCGTATGCTCCATTATTTCAGGCTTTCAAGAAAAGATTGGATTTGTCTAGGATGGGATAAGGAGGGTTGGGCTAGAAGATCTCCAAGTTCCCTTCCTGCCCTTTGAGTCTACGATTCTCTGATTCTGTGAAACGGTGATTCTCCGAGTCTCTGAATCTGTGATTCTGAGATTCTGTGATTCTAAGATTAATTGTATGATTCTATTAATCTGATTCTGAGATTCTATGTTCTATGGTTCTAAGATTCCATGGTTCTAGGCAGCGGTGGGATTCAAAAATTTCAGCAACCGGTTTGCTCAGTGGGCACGGCCATGGGGGCGTGGCCTATTCAGCCTCCTGCACCATGGCAGTTGTTCACCCTCCCCAGGCTCCGAAGGCTTTTCTTGAGCCTCCAAGAGGGTGAAAACGACCTCCCCCGGGCACTGGAGGCCCTCTGGGGGCCGGAAATGGGGTCATTTTT
Source organism: Coluber constrictor foxii (assembly GCA_038048745.1). Taxonomy (NCBI): domain Eukaryota; kingdom Metazoa; phylum Chordata; class Lepidosauria; order Squamata; family Colubridae; genus Coluber; species Coluber constrictor. The sequence goes on from JAWJVD010000213.1 coordinate 329,130, forward strand.
CGCCGTCCCAGAACCTCCGCGCAGGCCGTGCGCTTACCTGGCATCCAAAATGGGCCACGTTGAGACTCCTGGGAGGGGAGGGGCAGGGTGGGTGAGGTCAGCCAATCCTTGCAACTACCAGTTAAACGAACCAGATATAAAATTAGCATCCGATTCACCTGAATTGGTCTGAACTGACTGAATCCCACCCCTACTGCTATCCTGTCTCCCCTGGTCCTTCTCTTCTCTTCACCAGACTAGCCAGGCCCAGTTCCTGCAACCGTTCATCGTATGTTTTAGCCGCCAGTCCCTTAATCATTTTTGTTGCTCTTCTCTGCACTCTTTCCAGAGTCTCCACATCTTTTTTATAGTGTGGTGACCAATGCAGGATTCTAGGTGTGGTCTTACTAAGGCTTTATAGAGTAGCATTAGTACCTCCCTTGATCTTGATTGTACCCTTCTGTTAACGCAATTTAGGATTGCGTTGGCTTTTTTGGTTGCCAGATTAATCTGTTGCTTGAGCAAATGGAGTTGGGAAGAAAGATTACAACCCCCATACATGTCCCAAGCATTTGACTTATGCAGTGACTTCCACGGTCAGCCCTTGGATCAGCTATTTCCTGGCAGAGAAGACAGCGATTGTGAGTCAGGCTGTTTTATATTCCTCCGAGCATTTTCAGCCGAGTGTCAGAGTAACGATAATTTCAAATGAGAAATGTATTTTTTTTCCTTCCCTTTTTCTTCTTCTTTTTTTCCCCCCTGCCTCGAAGCGATTCTTCCCTCCCTCCTTCCTTTCCCTTCAAGGGATTTTAATTAAGTCAACACCTGATTAGGACTTTGGCAGCCAAATTGTATTTTGGAAGGTTTTATCACTGAAAAGGATTGTTCTTCGGAGGGCGGCCTCGTTTTCAAGGCTGCTGCCTGCTAAAATATAAGTGAGAGATGTGCCTTTAAATCTCTATGCACCTGAAGGGAGAGGGGTGCTATTTGTTTTCAAATATCTTCTCGGTGCCTGGAGTTGGCTTGCTGTTTTTGTTGTGCTCCTTCCTGTGTGAATTTTAGTTGATTTCCTTGGCATGTAGGAACCGTATCTCTTGCCTGCCTAAATTGTTGTTGTTTGCGGCTGCAGGTGGCTCTAATGCACACTTCCCTTTCCAAAATTTGGAGGGCGATTTCCCCCCAAAGCTATGCACACCTGTGCAGAGGCAAGCACCATTTGCAAAAGAAAAAAGAAAAAAGGAAAAAGGAAAAAGAAGCACAGCCCAGGTTTACAAATTAATGCTCAGCTTGGTTTGATTTCCGCTTGGTCTGTGGATTATTTAATTAACCGTGGTTTAATCAGCCACGGCCTTGCAGAGTATATAAAACTGAACTCTCCAAAAAAGGTGTCTCAATACTCAGGAACAGACTGACACAAGTGCAAATTGCAACACTCAGTCAGTGCTTCTGCATCACCCTGTGGTTTGCTAAGGGATGGTTCCTTCGGACGAGTCCCAAGCGGCTGGGCTCACACGACAAACCTACACACCAACGTGCAAGTCAAAATGGGTGGGTTTGTGCAACGCGTGAATTCAAAACTCTCACAGAGCCTTGAATCTCAGTGCAAGGAGTTAACTCCATTGCAGTTTGCCACTTACAAATCTCCATAAAGATGAGATTTCTGCTCCAAGTTATTCTATGCTATATCTGTCTTATATTTATGCTCAGAGTTATTTTCATGTACCCATTCCCCGTGAAAAAGAGTTTGAGAAATGGCCCTGCATAAACACTGAATTATCATCACTGACTCGGCTTCCTTATCTGTGTTGCTCTCCTGTCTTCCCGATGCCTCTAACGCTAGAATCTGTTGGCTCTGGCGCCCCTGATGACTTTCTCTGATTCTATTTGCTCTCCACAAATGGATATTCTGGATTCCAGACCCCACCTCACAGCCCTTCCCATGAAGGTTAAAAGAGAGCTTTGAAAGTCACAATTGATGTCCATCACTCAACCTTGGGATAACTTGCAGTTCAACCAGCAACTCAAAGGAGCCGGTGAAACTCAGAGATTTCAGCACCTTGGATAGCAACAAAGCAGATTTCCATTAAGAGGTGGCATCTCCTCTATGGAGTGGAGTAACTCAGTGGTGAAATCCAAAAATTTTTTCTACCAGTTCTGTGGGCGTGGCTTGGTGGGCCTGGTATGGCTTGGTGGGTGTGGCTTGGTAGGCGTGGCAGGGGAAGGATATTGCAAAATCCCCATTCCCACCCCACTCAGGGGCCAGCCAGATGTGATATTTTCCAGTTCTCTGAACTACTCAAAATTTCCGCTACCGGTTCTCCAGAACCTGTCAGAACCTGCTGGATTTCACCCCTGGAGTAACTCATATCTTTCTAATACTGTAGGCTGTTTCTTTTGATTAAAAAATAATAATGCACGTTTTAATATTATCAAAAACAATTCAAGCCACTCCTTTGTGTCTAGGATTGCTCAGATTTATGCCACGTTTTGTATCTTTTTAGTCAAGGCTGTATCTAGAACATCTGGAGTGTCAGTATTTCCATAGGAAGCATGGAAAAGCTGATCAAAGACTCACTCCACCAACCAAGGCAAGTCACTTCCTTCTCGCACTGATGTTATTACCTAGTTGGGTAATGAAATGTATGCAAGAAAACAATCAAGTTCAGAGAGCACCAAGAATTCTGTAGTTGTCTTCCTCCTTCTCCTCCTAGTTTTCCTTCTCCTTCTCCTTCTCCTTCTCCTTCTCCTTCTCCTTCTCCTCCTCCTCCTCCTCCTCCTCCTCCTCCTCCTCCTCCTCCTCCTCCTCCTCCTCCTCCTCTTCTTCTCCTTCTCCTTCTCCTTCTCCTTCTCCTTCTCCTTCTCCTCCTTCTCCTCTTCTTCTTCTTCTCCTTCTCCTTCTCCTCCTCCTCCTCCTCCTTCTCCTCCTAGTTTTCCTTCTCCTTCTCCTTCTCCTTCTCCTTCTCCTTCTCCTTCTCCTTCTCCTTCTCCTTCTCCTTCTCCTTCTCCTTCTCCTCCTTCTCCTCCTCCTCCTCCTCCTCCTTCTCCTCCTCCTTCTCCTCCTCCTTAATGGTGGCAAGAAAAAAGTCATAAAATTGGGCAAAACTCACTTAACAATTGTCTCGCTTAGCAACTGAAATGTTGGGCTCAGTTGTGGTCATGAGGACGATCTTGTCTCAAGTCTAATATCCCATATTTAGACACACCGACAAACTACTTAGACCAGGAGTATTAAACTCAATTTCATTGAGGTGGGTGTGGCTGACTGGGTGGGTGTGGTTAGTTTGACACCACTCCCCAAACTGCTGGCATGTTTCCTCTTCGCATTGGTAGACTAGGATGGTCCCATGGGCTGGATCTGACCACATTTCGGGCCACATCTGCCCCACGGGCCTTGAGTTTGACCCTCACTGTCTTCAGATTGGGTCCGATATGGAGGTGGCCCACATCACCATCCAATAGAGCATATTGTTATGACCCAGGCCCAAAGAGGTATTATCAGATGCAATAAGTTCAACAGACTTTATTAGAACAGCTGAGAATTAACTCATTCTCAGATTAATCCAAACTCATTCAAAACAAATTCTTCATAACACAATTCTTCAGCCTTATCACCAACCTGGGTATAATTAGGCAAACTGCCAAAGGCTTTTCTTGGGAAAAGTTCAGAAGCAGAAGATGCCGACCAGAGATAAGTGCAGCAAGACAAGAACAAGTCTATCAACGTTGTTTTCCAACGAAGAGCCCAAGAGCCGTTCCTGCTCTTTTATTTATTTATTTATTTATTTATTTATTTATTTATTTATTTATTTATTTATTTATTTATTTATTTATTTATTTATTTATTATTTCAATTTATAAACCGCCCTTCTCCTTGCGGACTCAGGGCGGTGAACAGCCAGAATAAAACATGGTATACAAAAGTTAAAAACAATTAAAAATTATTAAATATTATTCGGCCAAGAATTAAAACAACCCAATTTAAAATCAATGTCAAATTTAAAAACGGAGGATGGGATCAAGCTAGCCCAGCTAGATGGAATAAATGGGTTTTAAGGGCCCGACGAAAGGTCCGGAGATCTGGAATCCTGCGTAGCTCCAGGGGTAGGTCTTTTAAGCCCTATGGGAGGGGCCAATCATCTCCTGGCCTTACTTCTGAGTCGTCCTTTTTGCTTTAGCTGCTCTTGGCTTCTGGCAGCTCTTCTCATGCGTGCACAAGGAACAGGCTCCTCCTGTTCCTCTGCCTCTCTGTTGTCAGCCTCTGGAGGCTCCGGAGTCTGCACGTCACTCCCAGATGGCCCTGGCTCCATCTCTGCCTCTGAACAAGAGCCCTCATCCAGGCCTTCCCCAGCCTCCAGGACTGGCCCATGTTCTTCCTCAACCTCATCACTGTCCGACTCCACTGCCAGCTCTTCAGGCTGCTGGCAGATCACAACACATGTATATCCAGGGGGAAAAAAAGACAAAGAAAATTGTCTCTTCGTTAGTTCTGCTCGTAGCACAAATTCAAGAAGCGGTGAGCAGCTACGGAATAATAATTAGCTAAACTGATGACACAAAACATGCTGATAAAGCAAAAGTCCAGATAAGAGCCACCAATACGTGGCTTTCTGCTACATTCCTTTAAAATAATGAGTTTGCATAGCAAATACCAGCTCCTAACCAAAGACAGATGGGAATCACATATAACCTTAGCTCAGGTTATGCTGACGAATCTTTCGTGGACTGAGTCCAACGCCATGAACCATAGCCTATTTATTATATTTTTAGCCTTGTGTTATAAATTGGTTATACAGGGAGGGGGTCTTTCTTTAGTTTATCCCCCCACGCATAACCCCATGAGGCCTCTGGGAGAGTAACTTGCTGTGGCCCCCCAGCAGATCTGGCAGCAGATTTGGATAGTGTTGTGGCTCCATTGCCTGAGCCTGGGCTATCAACAGATGCAGACTCTGAGAGTGAGGGGGAGGAATTGGCAAGGCCTCCCTCTCCAGGACCCTCCTCTCTGGCAATGCTTCCGGAGGACACCGAAGGCCAAGAGATAGGCCCAGAGCCAAGCACGTCCACGCAGCCACAGGTGGACAGTGACGAAGGAGATAAGTGCTGGCTGGATCCTCGACAGCGGCTCAGGGAGAAGCGTGCGCAGCAGAGGAAGAGGCGTGCCAGAGATTAGCTGAGTCACTGGACCACACCTCACAGGGTATAAATGTGGGTGTTCTGGCCAGCTCAGTTTGTGACGAGCAAAACTAGAAATCATCCATGGACTTTGTGTTGCTGAAACTGTGCCTGCTTAAGTGGACTGCATTCGGATTAATTCTTGTATTGCTGAAGCTCTGCCTTATCAGAAGGCTTCTGGACTTATCTTTGTTTATGGGAGTAAAGTTTGAATTGGCAGCCAGCCACTGGGTTGTGGCTAGCTTTATCTTCAAAGACTTTGTCGTGTGTCTTATTAACTCCGGGCCATCTGTGTGGGTGCGTGTGTGAGACGGGGACAGAACAGACAGTGAAGAGTTTGGGGAGGAACATGGGCCAGTCCTGGAGTCTGGGGAAGGCTCGGATGAGGGCTCTGCATTGGAGGCAGAGGGGGCCAGGGCCGTCTGACGGTTGTCAGCTGCCTTCGGAATCGGACATCAGTGAGGCAGAAGAACAGCTGGAGCTTGTTCCCAGAATTGCCAGACGAAGGGAACAACTAAGGAACAAGGGGCGACTCAGGAGTAAAGCCACAGGTAGACAGTGAATGGCCCCACCCAGAGGGACTAAAGAAGAGCGAAGGGGAGGGGAGTTTGCAGGAGACAATTAGTTCATTTAGGTGAAGATCCGTTCCTGCATTTTTGCCAAGTGTTGTCGGTTACAGTGTGGAGTCTGAAAGATATCGGCCCGGCTACTCTCCAAGCCTGTTAAAGGTCATTAATTGTGAACTATCATGAAAGACTGTGGGAGAGGAAAGACTTTGCTGGAGAGGAATTTCCTGTAAATTAAATAAAAGGGGTTTATCAGGACGAAGACTCGGCTTCGTGCTGCTGGGGTAGTCTTGGTCTTAACTAAGCTGCCATATACAAAGGTGGATTTGAATCCTGGTCTCGCACAGTCATTGTCCAACACAGAATAATAAAACTGGAAGGGAGCTTGGAGGTCTTCTAGTCCAACCTCCTACTCAGGCAGGAAACCCTATACCATTTCGGGTAAATGGCTGTCCAAATCTCTTTTTGAAAACCTCCAGTGATGGAACATCCACAGCTTCTGGAGGCAAGGAGTTCCACTGGTTAATTGTTCTTACTGCCAGGAAATTTCTCCATAGTGGTACTGCTTCTCTCCTTCATTCCTTTCCCTCCATTCAGGGGTGGGTTCTAAAATTTTTTACTACCGGTTCTGTGGGTGTGGCTTATTTTGTGGGCATGGTTTGATGGTCATGTGACAAGCAAAACTTTAGGATTTAGCAGAGGTACTGGTCTACCAGGCTTTTAACTGTTTGCAGAGCCGTACCAATCTACCCATTTGTTTTTGGAGCGCACTGGTCTACCACCACACTGCCTTTTACTGCTGATCAGCTGTAGGGCGGCCCTTTGAAGTGCCACGGCAAGTATTTAAACAGTTTTTTGCTACTCTACCACCACCGAGAGCATCGGAAACCGCTTTCAAGCAGCTTGGCCTCAGTTGCCAATCTACCAACACCAAGCGGTTTACAAGGAGTGGATCAGTTCTAGCTGATCAGTTGGGAGGATTTTTGGCTTCTCAATTTAAAGCGACGGTGTCTTGTTTTTTTCTTCTCTTCTTTGTTAAGTGAGCCCTGATTTTTTTCCTTCTAGCCGATCAGCTGGGAGGCAGCGAATAGATTGGGGGCGGGGCCAGGCAGAGGTGGTATTTACTGGTTCTCCAAACTACTCACAATTTCCACTACCAGTTCGCAAGAACCAGGGAGAACCGGTAGCAACCCACCACTGCCTCCGTTGCTTCTTGTCCACATGCCTCAATGGCATTGCTGTTGAGTTTGGCCCCATTTTACAACCTTTCTTGCTTGCTTTCTTGTTGTTGAGTGAATCGTTGCAGTTGTTAAGATATGGTTGTTGAGTGAATCTGGCTTGCTCATTAACTTTGCTTGTCAAAAGGTCGCAAAAGGGGATCACATGATTCAGGACACTGCAAACTGTCATAACTATGAATCAGTTGCCAAACGTCTGCGTTCTGATCATGTGACCTATAGATCAGGGTAAAATGCCCCCGGTTTGGACCAGATCACCCGATCCAGTAGCAATCGAGGTGAGTGGTTCGGAGAACTGGTAGCAAAAATCTCTGCCCCCACCCCCCCATCATGCCCAGCTGAGCCGCACGATCATCAGAGGCTTTTTTAAAACTTTTAAAAGCATTTTTTTCTACAACATCTTCGGCTGAAAAAATGCTTTTAAAAGTAAAAAAAGAGCCTCTGATGATTGCGTGGCTGAGCTGGGATCGTCAGAGGCTTTTAAAAGCATTTTTTCCTACAACTTCTTCAGAGGATGTAGAAAAAATGCTTTTAAAAGCCTCTGACGATCCCAGCTGAGTTGCCTAATCAGCAGAGGCTTTTTTTTTTCTTTTAAATGCCTCTGACGATCCCAGCCGAGTTGCCTGATCATCAGAGGCATTTAAAAGAAAAAAAAAGCCTCTGCCGATCAGGCAACTCAGCTGGGCCTTTTGAAAGCATTTTTTTACAACCTCTTCGCCGAAGCGGTTGTCGAAAAAATGGTTTTAAAAGTAAAAAAAAAAAATTGGCCACACCCACCCTGTCACATTACTCCCTCCACCAAGCCACGCCCACAGAACCGGTAGTAACAAATTTTAGATTTTGCCACTAGACCAAGGGGTCTAGTGGTCACAAGTGTGAAAAAAATGGTCACGTCACATTTTTCAATGCTATTGTAACTCTGAATGGCCATTAAACGAACCGTTGAAGGTTGAAGACAGAAAAGAATTGAATTCATACAAGATCTAATTTAGAGATTATGTGCTTGGTTTGGCTGAATATGTTATCTGAGTAAATCCTTAGGGTGCACTTCATCAAGCGCGATTAAATAACTCACAGAACAATATGAAATGTGCCTGAAAAGCGTGAATAGGTGTGGACTTAAAACAGTTGCAAAATTGACTTACAGGTTCTCCTGTTGTTGTTTTTTTTTTCCCCTCCCCTTTTATTAGGAGCAAAAAGATTCTAGGAAGTTACTTCATTTACCAATTTAAATGAGTTTATGTTGATGTTCCTCTGCTCTGGGTGATTTATCGTCTCGGTTTAAGCTAAGATGCTATTGAAGTTTTACGATCGGTTTAAAAATGCCATTAGCGTTTACGGCGTCCCGCTTGAGAGAAAAGCAGGGTTTTAAATGAAAAGCGGTGATCCATGGTTGGAAGAGGCTAGCAAGAATAGGGACCGAAGGGATCCCGTATGGTTTTCCAACCTGGGATTCACCAGGCAACTAAAAATACCTCATTTTCATTTTCCCGGCGAATGAAATTATACGTGAATTGGGATGTGGGTGGGGGGTCAGCAGGGGAAAGTCAGAAAAAGGCAAGATGGCTGCTGCACGATTGGGGATCGGTCACCTGCGAAGGTCATGTGACCCCGGGCAGGACACTGCAATCATCATAAATATTCTTAAGCGGCCGAATTTTGGTCACGTGACTGTAGAGGTAGGTCAAAGGTCATTGTGCCAGGCTGAGAGCAGCACACTGCCTTAGCTCGTGCGCTGTGGATCTTGCCTGCTTGTATGATCTAATTTTGGCTCTGATCTGCATTATCTCACCTTGCCTTCAGAGGATGGCATCTGGAGAAGGGGGGGGGGTGAATGGTTTCTACCAATTAGAACACTGTTGCTGCCCTGCCTTTTTGTCTGCCTGTAAAAACTGTATAAAAAAATAAAGCTCTCTGCAAGAGCGAGAGAGACATCTTTGATCAGAGCAAAATGACCGGACATTGATTTTTCTACACGTGACCAGGGGGATGCTGCAATTGGCCGTAAGCGTGAAAAACGGTCGTAGGTCCCTCTTTTCAGTGCTGTGGTCACTAAACGAACTAAGTGTAAGTGGAGAACTACCTGTATTCCACAAACCACAGTTTTATCGGAATAGAGGAATCTAGACAATTCAGTTCAAACTTGCACCAAGACATAATCTGGCTTGTTTGGGTTGCAAATGCAGCCGTTCAGTTTGTTTCATAAACTATAGTTTGTTTGTATGCTTGTTGGTTTATTCCTTGCCTTGAACTGAAAGTAGTGAACACACTTAATACTCCTTCCTCTTCCTGTTTTCCCCACAACAACAACCCTGTGAGGTGAATTGAGCTGAGAAAGAGTGACTGACTCAAAGTCACCCAGCCAGCTTTTTTGTCTAAGGCGGAACTAGAACTCACAGTTTCCTGGTGATTGGCTCAAACATCACCCAGCTGTCTTTCACGCCTAAGATGGGACTAGAGTTCATTGTCTCCAGATGATCGGTCTGAAGTCAGCCAACAGCTTTGGGCCTAAGGCAGAACTAGAACTCACCATCTCCTGGTGATTGGCCCAAAATCACCCAGCCATCTTTCATACCTAAAGCCAAATTCAGTTTCCTGATTTCTAGCCCGGTGCCTTCACCACTACACCAGGCTTTCAGGCTTTAGCAAGCTCTATCACGATAGTATCCTGGTTAACTTATGATTAAGGATACTATCAGTGTGGTTTACAATTCCCAAATACCCTGTTTGGCTTTACATGGAACTGAGAAACAGATGTGGTAGGCTGGGAAAATCTATTTTTGTTCTCAGAGCTGTTTATATCAAGTCACTCGTTAGTGAGAAGTGAACGGCATTGCAAAAAAGTAAATTGAAAAGAAAAAGAAAATTGTCTTTTCCTCCTTGGGAGAATTGTAAAATTTGCAAAAAGAAAGAAAGAAAGAAAGAAAGAAAGAAAGAAAGAAAGAAGGAAGGAAGGAAGGAAGGAAGGAAGGAAGGAAGGAAGGAAGGTAAGAGAGAGAGAGAGAAAGAAAGAATGAAAGAGAGAGAGAGAGAGAGAGAGAAAGAAAGAAAGAAAGAAAGAAAGAAAGAAAGAAAGAAAGAAAGAAAGAAAGAAAGAAAGAAAGAAAAAGAAAGAAAGAAGGAAGGAAGGAAGGAGGGAAAGAGAGAGAGAGAGAAAGAAAGAATGAAAGAAAGAGAGAGAGAAAGAAAGAAAGAAAGAAAGAAAGAAAGAAAGAAGGAAGGAAGGAAGGAAGGAAGGAAGGAAGGAAGGAAAGAGAGAGAGAGAGAAAGAAAGAATGAAAGAGAGAGAGAGAGAGAAAGAAAGAAAGAAAGAAAGAAAGAAAGAAAAAGAAAGAAAGAAAGAAGGAAGGAAGGAAGGAAGGAGGGAAAGAGAGAGAGAGAGAAAGAAAGAAAGAAAGAAAGAAAGAAAGAAAGAAAGAAAGAAAGAAAGAAAGAAAAATATTCGAACCAGTCATTTTTTCAGTGCCATTCAAATTCCAGTGTGAATATGATAACTTAAACGATGGTTTGTGGAATAAGTAAAGAAAAGTCATTTTCAGTGAGATGGACGGCTATATAAATTTGATTAATAAATGAGCCAACCGATGCATGTAAATGAATTTTTTTGTTCTTTGTTTGTAATTTGGTAATGAAATATGGCAGTCTTCTGGCTTCAGGGGTGGGTTCTACTTACCTTTACTAGCGGTTCACATCGCGCCTGCGCAGAAGCCAGAAACCACAGTGACAGCAGCATGTTTCTGGGGTGGCTGACAAAAAGGGAGTGAGAGTAGATGGGCTTTTATACAATTTTGAGGGTTTTGTGATTGAGATGCCTGTTTGTGTCCTTTAATATTTTGGGGTCATGTAGGAGTCACGACTGGCCCTACAGACAGAACAGGAAATGTAAATCCTGGGTGTTTTATTTGTCTGAGCTAATCTAGTCAGTTTTGGCTCCTTGCCTTGTGCTGCTTATTAGGAGTTGCTGGCTGCCCTTTGTTTATGAATAGAGTGGCCTGGCTTTATGAATGGATACGGAATATCCATTCACAAAGCCTAGCCTCTTCGGGCTTCTGCTTCAGGCTATTTTTCTATAGCAGAAGGACTGGGGCTGTTTTGAGAATTCCCCCCCCCCTTCTTGTTTAGGGGAAATATTCTATCCTGCTTCTTTTAATATTCTATAGATTATTTTATTCTAGAGTGGAACCCTTCCCGCCCAAGCCTCAGAGGCCATTCTGTATTTCAGGCGTTTTGAAATGCAATCCCTTCCTCTCTATTGCCAACATCAGAACAGCGTCTTTCTTTTTGAGTGGGAAGGGAGCTCAGAGGTCCTCCAGTCTGACCTCCCACTTAGCACAGGAAGAGAATTTTAATTCAAGAACATTCTTCAGGTCACCCTTAAAAAGGCTTCTCAGTTTCCACTCAGGACCCTCCTAGTCATTTTCTACTGGTTCCTCCCCACTCTCCCCGGCTTAAATTTTCTGCTTTGCACCCTCTTCAGTTCCGTACACATATTTTTAAAAGGTAATTAGATGCGGGAAAATGATTTTCTGCAAAGATGAGGCCGATAAGATGCTGGAGGCAGGGAATGTGCGCAGAGGTGATATTAAAGAGAGAGAGAGAAAAAAATGGGGAGGACTGGGGAGGTTGAATAAATTAAAGATCGGCTGCTGTAAAGAAACTCCCCAAAGGAAGAGGGAATTTTTCCAAGCAGAGGCCGGCCTGATGCTACCCCTTATGTAAGATTCAAAACCTGGGCTTGATAACCAAATAATGTACAAAACCCTGTCAAAGAAATTGCAACCGCTAGCCGAGGGTCTTTGAAGGCAAAGAGATTACTTGTCTCGTCCTCGGTTCGTCTCCAAAAATACATTTTAATGAAGGAAAGTTTCCAACCTGCCTATTTGATTTCTAGAATTCGATAAAACAGTATAGGGCTGTGATGGAGAACCTGTGCCATTTTGGGGGTTTGGGCACGCATGTACGCATTTGGGTGTGCGCGCCGGTGCTTACGGCACTCTGTCTAGAAAAGATTAGCCATCACTCTTATAGGCGGACCATAAGTGAGCCCTAGATTTTTCTCTTGCTAAGCAAAATGGCTGTTAAGTGAACTTTGCTCCATTTTACAACCTGCCGCCGTTCTTAATTGAATGACTGCAGTTGTTAGGTTAGTCACGCGGCTGTTAGGTGAATTGAAGGAGCCTCGGTGGCACAGCAGACTAAAGTGCAGTTAAGTAGCACTTAGCTGCCAGCTGCCTGCGATTACCGCGAGTTCGAATCTCACCAGGCTCAAGGTTGACTCAGCCTTCCATCCTTCCGAGGTAGGTGAAATGAGGACCCGGATTGTGGGGGCAATAAGCTGACTTTGTATAAAAAAAGAACACTGCTTATGGGGAGGCAGAAAGCCCTACTAAGCAGGTATATACAAAAGTAGGAAGGCTATTGCTTAACGCAATGTAAGCCGCCCTGAGTCTCCGGAGAAGGGTGGCAAAGAAATCGAACCAATAAATAAATAAATAAAATTTGGCTTCCCCATTGACTCTGCTTGTCAGAAGTTTGCGAAAGGGGATCATGTGAGCCCGGGACACTGCGACCGTCATAAATACGAGTCAGTTGCCAAGCCTCTGAATTTTGATCATGTGATCATGGAGATGCTGCAACGGTCGTAAGTGTGAAAAAAGAGCCATAAGTCACTTTTTTCTTTGTAATTTCGAACAGTCACTAAGTGGTTGCAATTCGAGGGCTAACTGAACAAGGTGGAAATGTTTATAGGTAATTCTCGACCTACAATGATCTGTTTAGTGACCATTCGAAGTTACAACAGGCCCGAAAAAGGTGACCCACAACCCGGTCCTCACACTTATATCTGTTGTAGCATCCCCACAGTGATGTGATCAAAATTCGGGCACTTGGCAACCAATATATATTTACGATGTTTGCAGCCTCTTGGGGCCACCTGATCCCCGTTTGCGAACTTCTTAGCCGGCATCTGACAGGCAGAGTCAATGAGGGAAGCCTGATTTGTTTAATGACTGTATGATTCACTTAACAATGCCTAAGACAGGACTAGAACTCACCATCGCCTGATGATTAGCCCAAAGTATCCCTGCCAGCTTTCATTCTTAAGGCAGGTCTAGAACTCACAGCCTGTTGGTGATTGGTTCAATGTCACCCAGATGACTTTCATGCCTAAGGCTGGACTGGAACTCACAGTCGCCTGGTGATTGGCCCAACGTCACTCCACTGGCTTTCATGCCTAAATTGGGACTAGAACTCACAGTCGCCTGATGATTAGCCCAAAGTATCCCTGCTGGCTTTCATAAGGCAGGTCTAGAACTCACAGTGTGCTGGTGATTGGCTCAATGTCACCCAGATGGCTTTCATGCCTAAGGCTGGACTAGAACTCACAGTCACCTGGTGATTGGCCCAACATCACTCAACTGGCTTTCTTGCCTCAATTGAGACTAGAACTCACAGTCGCCTGGTGATTGGCCCAACGTCACTCCACTGGCTTTCTTGCCTAAATTGGGACTAGAATTCACAGTCACCTGGTGATTAGCCCAAAGTATCCCTGCTGGCTTTCATAAGGCAGGTCTAGAACTCACAGTGTGCTGGTGATTGGCTCAATGTCACCCAGATGGCTTTCATGCCTAAGGCTGGACTAGAACTCACAGTCACCTGGTGATTGGCCCAACATCACTCAACTGGCTTTCTTGCCTCAATTGAGACTAGAACTCACAGTCGCCTGGTGATTGGCCCAACGTCACTCCACTGGCTTTCTTGCCTAAATTGGGACTAGAATTCACAGTCACCTGGTGATTAGCCCAACGTCACTCAACTGGCTTTCATACCTAAATTGGGACTAGAACTCACAGTCGCCTGGTGATTGGCCCAACGTCACTCCACTGGCTTTCTTGCCTAAATTGGGACTGGAACTCACAGTCGCCTGGTGATTGGTCCAACGTCACTCAACTGGCTTTCATGCCTGAGGTAGGACTAGAACTCAGAGTCTCCTGGTTTCTAGCCTGGGACCTTAATCACTAGACCAAACTGGCTCTCTTCATTCATTCATTCATTTATTCATTCATACATTCATTCATGCATGCATGCATTCATTCATTCATTCATTCATTTCCTCACTTACTCATTCACTCACTCATAAAGTTTCCTGATTTAGCAAGGGGCTCACTGCTTCCTTCCAAATCTGTTATTCTGTATTCATTCACTGATGATCTTCTGACCATAATCCAGATTAAATGATTAGATTAGATTAGATTAGATTAGATTAGATTAGATTAGATTAGATTAGATTAGATTAGACCAGACCAGACCAGACCAGACCAGACCAGACCAGACCAGACCAGACCAGACCAGACCAGACCAGACCAGATTAGATTAGATTAGATTAGATTAGATTAGATTAGATTAGATTAGAAAATATCAACCAGCCCAGTTTACAGCCGCCTACCCACCGGGGCCCGATCCTTCCTCTCCCAAATGCTCTCGAGCGATTAGAGCAGCTCCTCCGCAGGGAAGCGAACGGCACAAATCACCACCCAGCAGATTTGCAGCCGGGAGAGAATCCCTCACGGTGTCATTTTAAAAGGATAATTAAGGAACAATGCGCCACTTTGTGTAGCCCCGAGACTAGTAATAACACATGGTTATGGTGCAGAATAATGTGGCTTTTGTAACAGGCTCTGCTAATTAACTGAAACAAATATTTGTTGGATTATGCCTAATGCGGGGCATGTGATGCGAAAAGAGACATCACACAGCTGGAAGCCGACAAAGGAATATGGGGGCTGCTTGAAGGAAGAACAGGCAACCACGAAAGGAAATGTGGGGCCGACACTGTTGTAGCCGGGGGGGTGGGGGGGGGGGAAGAATCGTCTCTGCCTGGATAGAAATATGGCTTATCTGTTTTTTACGAGAGATTTCGTGCCGTTCCTTCCTGGGATCCTTCAGAACTCCAGCTCTGAACAACAAGGCGTAATCCATATTAAAATGGAGTAGAATTCATACTGTAAAGCAAGCCAGCATTGTGAGCAGACTGAATCACTGAATCTGTCCTGCTAGGCAGAGAGTTTGGACAATCGGTCAGTAGTCAGTCAGTCAGTCAATCAGACAGTCTGTCCGTCAGTCAGTCAATCTGTCAATCACTCAGTTAATCAATCAGTCAGTCAGCCAACCTGTCACACAATCAATGAATTAGTCAATCTCTCAATCTGTCTCCCAATCAGTCAATCTGCCAATCACTCAATCAGTCAGTCTGTCTGTCCGTCCGTGAGTCAATCTGTCAATCCCTCAGTTAATCAACCAGTCAGTCAGTCAACCTGTCCGACAATCTATTAATTAGTCAGTCAGTCAATCTGTCTCTCAATCAGTCCATCTGCCAATCACTCACTCAGTCTGTCTGTCTGTCAGTCAGTCAATCTCTCAGTCAGTCCGTCATTCTGTCAATCACTTAATCAGTCAGTCTGTCAGTCATCAATCTCTCAAGTCAATCTGTCTGTCGGTCAGTCAATCTGTCAAACATCCAGTCAATCTGTTAGTCAGTCAGTTACTCAACCTATCAGACAGTCAATTAATCAGTCAGTGAGTCAATGTGTCTGTCAGTCAATCTGTCAGTCAGTCAATCAATCTGTCAGTCAGTCAATCAATCTGTCAAACAGTCAATCAATCAATCAATCAATCAATCAATCTACTCTTACGATATCCTTGAGAGCTGGTGTTCATCTTGTGATGAAACCCCCAGTGGAAGAAGGTCCAAATGTTGTTTCCTCAAATGCCGAACATGTTGCCGGATTAGGAAACCCCCTCAGACTCCAAGAAAGACCCATAGAATGACGTCTGAGCAGTTTCCCATAGTGGTTCCTCACTTAGAGACCGAAATCTGGCCAAACCAAAGCAAACTATTGGCATCCCCAGAGACATTCTCTGACAATTGCAAGATCCTCAACTTATCTTTCTTTCTTCTGATCAACCTATCTAAGCTTCGCTCTCTCTTGGTCCTCTGGAATGCAGCCCCTCCCTCCTGGGAGTCTAGACTCCCAGGAGTCTCCAACCTTGGCAACTTTAAGGCTTGTGGACTTCAACTCCCAGAATTCCTCAGCCAGCTTTGCTTTGCTGTTTAGACTGTGGGAACATCAGGATTCTAGGCTTATTCCTCTCTTGTCTCCACCTCCAGTCTCTGCATATCCTTCTCCTACATGACTTTACTAGGGCTATGCATTTTTCTCTACTAACAGGATTCTAACCCATTCTACTTACAGGTACCAACATCATATACCATAAATGCTAGTGCTATTGCTCATCCATCCATCCGTCCATCCATGGTGTGCAGCGGTTAGAATGCAGTATTGCAGGCTGACTCTGCCCACTGCTAAGAGTTCGATCCAGACTGGCTCAAGGTTGACTCAGCCTTCCATCCTTCTGAGATCTAGGTAAAATGAGGAACCCAGATTGTTGGGGGCAAAAGGCTGACTGTGTAAACCGCTTAGGAAGGGCTGTAAAGCACTGGGAAGCGGTATATAAGTCTAAATGCTAACAATAAATGTGATCTGTCCCCCCCTTCAGAGACCCACAAAAACACAGCCAGTCGAGGGTTAAGAAGCACTTGACACACTCCACAGTTCTTATCTCAAACTTGGCAGCGATATGCACACCGTTTGCCAAGGACTTTAATAGTTCACAAAAAGAAAATCACCTACATAGCTTTGCCAAAATCCATTCTTTTAGCTCCAAAGACTACTAGATTGCATTTTTGTTCGTCACAGAGATCATGAACCACCCTCCTGTCTTATATAGGCTCTGGGTGTGGTCCAGTGACTCATTGGTCCTGTGACTCAAGTCCAGTGACTCAGGTCTATTCCCTCATGCGTCTCCGCAGCTGCTGTAAGCGTTTATCTCGCCTTCTTTGGCGTGCGTCCAGGAATGACGTCTCTCCCTCACTCTCATCTGAGACACCTGTTTCCCCACTACTTGGCTCTCTTTCAGCTGGCACCTGAGACGGTGCCAGAGGGGGGGGGGGCTGGGAGATCTGGCTGGCTCCTCTTCCTCATGCTCAGAGCTTCCTTCCTCCAATGGGATAGGCTCAGAGGACGGGGCCACAACAAAATGCTTTGAAATATGGGAGCCCATTCGTGTCACTGCTTGGGATCTACAACATAAAAACGTCTGGCCAAAGCTTTGGACCGAAATGCAGCCTTTTGATGAGGATGTGGTGGAGACGCAAAGGACTTTGGATTTCACTGGAGCTGCCAGCATATTCAACTCAAAGCCCTAAAACAAATACAGAAACAAACAAAGAAAAACATTACAATTGCTCTTTGGTGTATCTTTCCATTCCCTTTTGGATGAGCAAGAGCGAGCCATAAAGCACGAGCTCTTATGAGCTCAGGGATTTAGCCAAGAATTAAGGCCATTGTAAATTTCCCAGCTGAAAGAATAAGAAGGGAATTGAATTACAGGTAGTGCTCGACTTACGGCCACAACCGAGCCCCAAAATTTCTCTTGTTAAGTGACACATTCACTAAGTGAATTTTGCTCGATTCTAGGGCCTTTCTTGCCACAGTCGTTAAGTGAATCGTGCCACTGTTAAGTTAATAACACGGTTGTTAAGTAAATCGGGCGTCCCCGTTAACGTTGCTTGTCAGAAGGTCTCAAAAGGAGATCACGTGACCTTGGTTGGGACACAGCAACGGTTATAAGTGTGAGCCAGTTACCAGGCATCTGAATTTTGAACTCATGATCGTGGGAATGGGACAATGTTTGCGAGGGGGAAAATTGGCCGTAAGTCACTTTTTTAGTGCCATTGTAACTTTGAATGCTGAATTCTTCCAGGATTAAATGCAGAGATTCTCAAGCAATTCGGCCAGAATTGTCTTCCTAACCCGATGTTGGCAAACTTTTTCGGCACTGAGTGTCAAGCGATCCTCTTTTGCGACCTTCCGAGAAGCCAAAGTCGATGAGGGAAGCCAGATTCATTTAACAACCGTGTTAACTAAGTGCAGTGCTTCGCTTAACGACTGCGTCGAATAAGACCGCAAAATGGGGCAGAACTCCCTTTAACGACTATCTGGCTTAGCCAAAGAAATGTGTGTGGTCGTAAGTCGAGGACCACATGCAAGGGTGAAATATGGGCTGTTTTCTCACAAAGCGTGGGCTGCACAAAAGGAGCCGACTTTTGTGCCATTTGGGGAAGGGGCGTGAGAGGAAAAGACGGAAATCACTCGAGGGAAGAAACTTTATCCACTTACGGTTCCCTCGGCTCTAAATTCTCTCACATCTGTTTCTTGGCTCCGTTAGAAGGAAGGCAGGGTAATTTATGGCAGTCGTTTCTAACAATTTGATTGTTGGTATATTGCTGCTGAATTGATTGGCTGGAAAGACAGATCTTGATTTTTTTTAAAAATAAAATAATATATATATATATATATATATATAATACCAATGGCATCTTTTGCATCTGACTGCTCAATTTATCTCTGATGTTAAGCATGCCAGCTGCAGCTATCAATTTATATGGGGGGGGGGGGAACAGGCTGCTCTTTTGTCAAACAGCCATTGGTCAGAAATGCTACAGGGTCTCCTGCTTGAGGGGGGGGGTGTAGGAGGTGGACTAGAAGACCTCCAGGGTCCCTTCCCACTCTGTTATTCTATGTAGGAATAGGAATAGGAATGGAATGGAGAATGGAATGGAGAATGGAATAGAATTTGTCTGAAATACGATAGGACAGTGACGGTGAACCTTTTTGCCATCGTGTGCCAGGAGCGGGGGGGTGGGAGGTCACGTATGCACCCGCCCCCACACATGCACGCATGACCCCCCCCAGCTCTCCTCCCCCCCTCCTGCTCCTGGCACGCAATGGCCCGTTTTTCTCTCTCTCCAAGCTCCAGAACCTTTCTAGGAGTTTGGGGAGGGTGAAAACCGCCGCCCCCCCCATCCCGGAGGCCCACTGGAGGCAGGAAATGAGCCGTTTACCAACTTCTGGTTGGACTGGAAGTTGACAAATGGCCCATTACCTGCCTCCAGAAGGCCTCCAGAAGGGTGGGGGAGGCTGTTTTTGCCCTCCCCAAGCTCCTAGAAAGGCTCTGAAGCCTGAGGAGAGAGAAAAACGGGCCTTCCCCAGCACCCCCTACCTCCGAGGGCCTCCGGAGGCAGGGAACAGCCTGTTTCCTTACTTCCAGTGGATCCAGAAGGCCCAAAGATCAGCTGGTTGGTGCACACCTGCGCACCTGAGCTTGTGCCCTCTGATATGGCTAAGCACGCCACCCGTGGCCATCGCAGCTACAGGAATTCCTGCTTGAGCAAGGGGTTGGACTAGAGGACCTCCGAAGTCCCTCCCAACTCTTGTTATTCTGCAACTTTGAAGTTCCTGCCCGTTTTCCACGATGCCTTCGCCGCACGACACTCTGCTCTCTAAAAAAAAAAATAGTATTAACGGTGGCCGCCAGTTAGCAGAGGTCGCGCAGCTCCGATGTAGATCCAGCCACGATTTTAAAGATATCATCTTTTCATTTGACGGGCCCTGCTCCTGATCTCCCATCGCCCACAATCTAGGAGGAGGTCAGTCAACTTGAAGCGGAATTAGATTTCGCTCAGAAGCACAAACCCAGAGAGCTGTGTGTGGGGGGGGGGGGGGTTTACTGCCGAGGAAATGGCTTATGCATAGAAATAGGCATATTTGTGAGTAATCAGTCAGCGGATCCTGATGGGTAAAGAAGTTAATGTTCTCTCCAAGGTAGAAAATCATAGCGGTTTGGGCTACCCCGCTGGGCGAACTTCACCCCATTGAATATAAGTCTCTCCAGAGTTTGAATTTCCTGCAAAAAAAATTTTTTTTTATAGCCAGAACCCCTGTGCCAAATTGACTCTGCCAACTGATGTAAGTAATACAAATGTCCTGATTTGCTTAAGTGTTTTTTTTTTTTTGCATAGTTTAACTTTTTCTGAGCTGAAGGTGGTGTGCGGTTTTTATTTTTTCCCCTTTGCCTTTTAACCCTGCAAGGGTTGATCAGGAAAGCGAAATCAACAACAACAACAGCAAAAAAGATGTCGAGACTTTGGAAAAAGTGCCAAGAAGGGCAACTCAGATGATTAAAGACCTGGAGACAGAGGTGGGCCGCTGGGGGTTCGGGAGAACCTCTAGCTAAGATTCTGTGCAGTTCGGAGAACCCCCAAATCCCACTCCTGGCTGGCCCCAGCCATCACGGTTCTATTCTATTCTGTTAATCTGTTCTGCTCTGTTCTATGCCTATTTTTAGGGATTTTTTTTAAAAAAATTCCATACAGAGAGTTCTCAACTTACAAACATTTATTTAGTGACCGTTTGAAGCTACAACCAAACCTGTGCTCAAAAAAGTGACACGACGGTTTCACATAAAACATTCCTGTGGTCGCGTGATCAAAATACAGATGCTTGCCAACTGAGATGTATTTATGACGGGTGCAGGGTGCTGGGGTCCTGCGATCCTCTCTTGTGACCTTCTGATATGCAAAGTCAATGGGGAAGCCAGATTCACTTTATAACCATGCCCTGAATTTAACAACTGCAGGAATTGCACTTAAAAACTGTTCCAAGGAAGGTCGTAAAATGAGGAAAAACTCCCTTAGCAACAGAAATTTGGGGCTCCATTGAGGTCATAGGTCGAGGACTATTAATGTATTAATGTCCATTCTTTGGGCAATCCAGTGAATATCTAGATCAAGGTTTCTCAGCCTTTGAGATGTGTGGACTTCAATTCCCAGAATTCCCTTGGAAAACTGTTGTTCTTTTTGTGCATTTTTACACAATTTGATCTGGCATATTTTAATCCCTCAGATATGGATTCTTACAACAGGCTATTGCAGTGTTGTAATGATGTCTGGGTTTCAATTCCCAGAATTCGCCAGCCAGCGTGAATTCACTTATTGATTTGAGTTTAAACCTCAAATTAGGACAATTTCAAACCACGTTAAATAGGTCTAAGTAGCCAGTGGAATACCAGCTAGATAAATAAATACTGTATTTTCCTGCGTATAAGACTACTTTCTAACACACAAAAATCTTCTCAAAAGTCGGGGGTCGTCTTATACGCCGGGTCTCGTTCTCCTGTAACCAGGCAGACCAGCCTGAAAGGCTCTGACGAGCCTTAAATGGCTCTGAGGAGGGTCGTCTTATATGCCCAGTCGTCTTATACGCCAGAAAATACGGTAGATCATAAAATCTTGCAAGCGACGTACAACCACAATATAAACCCGGGAATATTGTTAATCGTTTTCCCACCCACCGCTTCTCTTTTGGAGTGATGAATTGTTTTATAAATAAACAGCTGCTGACGTCCGTTGTTAATTTTTTTAAAAATAAAAATAAATAAGTTCCAAACCAGTTAGATCAGTGTTTCTCAACCTTGGAAGCTTGAAGATGGGTGGACTTCAACTCCCAGAATCCCCCAGCCAGCGCTGCTGGCTGGGGGATTCTGGGAGTTGAAGTCCACCCATCTTCAAGTTTCCAAGGTTGAGAAACACTGTGTTAGATGGAATCTAGGATGGCTTTAAAAAATTTTAAAAAAATAGTCAGAGACAGCCTGCGTCTTTCTTGCCAACGCTTTGACTACAAATTTACACTTCCACAGAACTGTGAAGGAAAACAAATCTATATCACTTCCTCCTCCTATTTCCTGTCAAAAGTGCCTCAAAGCTCTGGTGCCCCCTTACCTGGCAGCAAAACCCAGTTTTTAAAAATCCCTCCTGTGGCTTTCCCCACTGTGCAAACAGATGCTGCACTCTCCAGACTGCAAATCCAGCGGTTGGGTGTAGCAGATCAAAAGTAAGACTCTGCCACAGACAATGGATAAGGAAGTCATTAGAGGTAAAACGTTTTTAGGGGACTGGAGGGTAAAACGTATGAAGAACCGTTGCAGGAATTGGATATGTCTAGTTTAATAAAAAAGAAGGCCTAGGAATGACATGATAGCAGTGTCCCAAGTATTTGAGAGGGGGGGTCAACCTATTTTCCAAAGCACCTGAAATCAGGACAAGAAGCAACGGATGGAAACTCATCAAGGAGAGAAGCAACTTAAAACGAAGGAGAAATTTCCTGAAGAACTAATCTGTGGAACAGCTTAATTCTAGAAATTGTGGCTGCTCCATCACTCGAGGCTTTTAAGAAGAGATTGGACTACCGTTCGTCTGAAATGGTAGAGGGTTTCCGGCTTGAGTAGGGGGTTATTCTGCTATCTGTTATTTCCCTAAAACGGTGTTTCTCAACCTTGGCAAATTTAAGTGGTGAGAATTTCAGCTCCCAGAATTTCTTAGACAGCATCCTCCCGTCCTCATTCTATCCCTTAAGATCCTCATTATTTCTTAAAAAGAAACACACATTACAGGTCAGGTAGTCCTCGACTTACAACAATCCACTTAGTAACCATTTGAAGTTATAACAACAGCACTGAAAAAAGTGATTTAGGACCCTGTTTTCACACTTATGACTGTTGCAGCATTCCCTCCCCACCATGGTCATGTGATCAAAACCTGGACGTTTGGCAAGTGATTCCTATTTATGACGATCGTAGTGTCCTGGGGGGGGTCACGTGATTCACTTTTGTGACTTCCTGACAAGCACTGGGGTAAAACCAGATTCACTTCACAACTGGGTTAAGTTGTTGTTAACAACCTTAACAACGGCAGTGAGTTGCTTAATAATCGTGGCAAGAAAAGTTGCAAAACGGAGCAGAACTCACTTCTCAACAGAAATTTTGGGCTCAGTTGTGGTCATAAGTCGAGGACTACCTGTATTATGATGCTGTCTGCTCCAATGATTCTCACCAAGCCTAACCTGGATAGGAGGCTGGATAGCTCAGCAGAATAATGCATTGTAATTTAACTCCAGCTGTCTGCAATTAGTAAGTTCGAATCTCACCAGGCTCCAGGTTGACTCAGCCTTCCATCCTTTCTAAGATAGGTCAATTGAGGACCCAGTTTGTGGGGACAATAAGCTGACTTTGTATAATAATATACAAAAGTATGAAGGCTATTGCTGAACGCATTGTAAGCCGCCCTGAGTCTCCGGAGAAGGGCGGCATATAAATCAGATTTAAGAAGGGAAGGAAGGGCCTGGTGGCTCAGCAGACTAAAGCATTGTGATTAACACCAGCTATCTGCAATTACTGTAAGTTCAAATCTCACCAGGCTCAAGGTTGACTCAGCCTTCCATCCTTTCTAAGATAGGTAAATTGAGGACCCAGTTTGTGGGGGCCATAAGCTGACTTTGTAAAAATATATAAAAGTATGAAGGCTATTGCTTAACGCATTGTAAGCTGTCCTGAGTCTCCGGAGAAGGGCGGCATATAAATCAAATTAAAAAAAGAAAGAAAGAAAAAAAGGAAGAAAGAAAGAAAGGAAGGAAGGAAGGAAGGAAGGAAGGAAAGGAAGAAAGAAAGAAAGAAAGAAAGAAAGAAAGAAAGAAAGAAAGAAAGAAAGAAAGAAAGAAAGAAGAACACCCAGCTGTCTGCAATTACTGTAAGTTCGAATCTCCCCAGGCTCCAGGTTTACTCAGCTGTCCATCCTTTCTAAGGTAGGAAAATTGAGGACCCAGTTTGTGGGGGCAATAAGCTGACTTTGTAAAAATATACACAAGTATGAGGGCTACTGCTTAACGCATTGTAAGCTGCCCTGAGTCTCCGGAGAAGGGCAGCATATAAATCAAATAATAAAAAAAAACACCCTAATTTATTTTGATCCTTTCCCCCCACGCCTCCACCTTCCTGAACCACACAGTCACACTTCCAAATTCTTCAGAAATCCGAAGACACCTGTTTTGTGGGTGTGGCTTGGTGGGCGTGGCATGGCTTGGTGGGCGTGGCTTGGTTTACACGGCAGGGGAAGGATACTGTAAAATCTCCATTCCCTCCCCAGTCCAGGGGAAGGATACTGCAAAATCTCCATTCCCACCCCCCACTCCAGGGGAAGATTACTGCAAAATCCCCATTTCCTCCCGATCAGCTGGGACTTGGGAGGCAGAAAATAGATGGGGGGCGGGGCCAGTCAGAATTTTTACTACCGGTTCTCCGAACTATCGGTTCTCCAGAACTGGTCAGAACCTGCTGAAACCCACCTTCTAGGAAGATGGGTTTTTCTAGGAACCCTAGAAAAATTGCACACGCTCGTCGTCCACACGTCAGCTCCCACGAGACATTGGTGGAGATTGAGATGTTAGGAATTATTTGGTTAATGTGATTAGGAAAAAAATGAAGCCCAATCGTAAGTCATAGCATTATACAGAATCTTAGCTCAACGCAGGAATTCAAATTAAGGCATCTTTTATAGGTTGTCAGTGCTCTGCTTGAATTCTTCAAATGAAAGGCAGTCCTGTCCTTTCTGGGTCACGGTTCCCTCTGTCAAACTGTTCTTAATTGAAAGGCTTTTCTAATTTAATTTAGCACCTGCCTGGCTGTAATTTAAGGATGAACTGCAGAATTCTTCAGGAATCTTTTTTCCCCCTGTTATTAAGCTTTTATCTCCTACTCTTTCTCTCAATTATAAATACCATTGATCCAGAAGAGGTCCCTTAATCTTCCTAGTGCTTTGCTGCAGTACATCTGGGGACAAACAACACAAATCGAACGAACATCTAATGTTATGACTTCTGAGTTGTTTCCCTTTAGGCCTCTTTTAGCCTATAAAAATTTGAAATTGTTGATTGTGTTGGTGTCTGGAAGTCTACAGATAATCCTCAACTTACGACGACAATTTATTTGTATTTTTATTTTTATAAACCTACCAGAATTGTGCCTAAATTTTCCTTTGCTAAGCAAGACAGTTGTTTAAGTGAGTTTTGAGCCATTTTACAACCTTTTTTTTGCCACGATTGTTAAGTGAATCACAGCAGTTGTTCAGTTAGCTAGGTGGTTAACTCAGTCAATCTGACTTCCTCATTGACTATGGGGCAATGCTGCAACAGTCATAAGTGTGAAAAACGGTCGTAAGTCACTTTATTCAGTGTTGTCGAACAGTCTACACACATGAGCGTTAAGCGAGTTTTGCCAAATTTTATGACTTCTCAGAGTGTTGAAAGATTGCCATCAGATTAGACTAAGAAACAAATTAATAATAATTAATAAATAATAATTAATTAATAATTAATAAATAAGATTAGACCGGCAACAAATATAGAATAGAATAGAATAGAATAGAATGGAATGGAATGGAATGGAATGGAATGGAATGGAATGGAATGGAATAGAATAGAATAGAATAGAATAGAATAGAATAGAATAGAATAGAATAGAATAGGGAATGGGATGGGATGGGATGGGATGGGATGGGATGGGATGGGATGTAGAATAGAATAGAATAGAAGATATGGAATGGAAATAGAATAGAATAGAATAGAATAGAATAGAATAGAATAGAATAGAATAGAATAGAATAGAATAGAATAGAATAGAATAGAATAGAATAGAACAGGAGTTGGAAGGGACCTTGGAGGTCTTCTAGTCCAACCCCCTGCTTAGGCAGCAAACCCTATACCACTTCAGACAAATGGTTATCTAATCTCTTCTACAAAAAATCCAGTGTTGTAGCATTCACAACTTCTGGAGGCAAGTTGTTCCACTGATTAATTGTTCTAACTGTCAGGAAGTTTTTTTCCTTAGTTCTAGGTTGTTCCTCTCCTTGATTGGTTTCCATCCATTGTTTTTTGTCCTGCCCTCGGGTGCTTTGGAGAATAGCTTGATTCCCTCTTCTTGCACATGGCTGGCTCATATCTATATGGTTGTCCACTAGGACACCAAGATCCCTCTCACAGTTACTACTATTATTACTATATACACACATTGTTTCAGGTGTGTGCCTCTTACCAAGGGCAAAGCTGTGTTCTTAACTTGTAAAGAGTGGCACCCACGCATACATGTATGTGATGGAGGAGGGAATTGTCAGGACGTAGGTTTAGATCTTAGTTCTTTAGAAAACAATAGCTAAGGAGAGAGAAATATAGAATTATAGAATTCTTTATTGGCCAAGTGTGATTGAATCCACGAGGAAATTGTCTCCAGTGCATAAGTTCACAGTGTACATATAAACAGGAAGTAATAGGTCCTAGATCATAATAAACAATTGATAAATCGTAAGAAACCTACAAGAGAAGATAATAGGAAAAATGAGAGGATAAGAAAAGATGAGAAATGAGACAGTGCTGCGGGAATTAAGTGTTCAGTAGACTGATGGCACAGGGGGGAAATGTTCAGCAGAGTGATAGTCCTCAACTTATGACTGCAATCAAGCCCAAAATTTATCTTATGAAGTGAGACATGCGACCGTGGGGGATGCTGCAACCGTTGTAAATGTGAAAAACGGTCCTAAGTTGCTTTTTTCAGTGATGTTGTAACTTTCAACGGACACTGAACGACCTGTTGTAAATCAAGGACTATCTGCATCTAGTAGTTTTAGCATGCAATGCCCTATGACAGCATCCAGAGGGGGAAAGTTGAAATAAATTATATCCAGGATGTGACAAGATTTCCGTTCCCATCAGTGGTTGGTTTCAAAAATTTTTACTACTGATTCTGTGGGTGTGACTTGATGGGCATGGCATGGCTTGGTGGGTGTGGCTTGGTGGGCGTGGCAGGGGAAGGATACTGCAAAATCTCCATTCCCACCCCATTCCAGGGGAAGGTTACTGCAAAATCCCCATTTCCTCCCGATCAGCTGGGACTTGGGAGACAGAGAACAGATGGGGCGGGGCCAGTCAGCAATTTTACGACTGGTTTTCCGAACTACTCAAAATTTCCGCTTCCGGTTCTCCAGAACTGGTCAGAACCTGCTTAAACCCACCT
The DNA here is from genome assembly GCA_038048745.1 of Coluber constrictor foxii. Classification (NCBI taxonomy): domain Eukaryota; kingdom Metazoa; phylum Chordata; class Lepidosauria; order Squamata; family Colubridae; genus Coluber; species Coluber constrictor. Next base: position 355,876 of record JAWJVD010000213.1, read on the forward strand.
CTGGTTCCCATGGAACAGCAGGAACCCGGCACCATTCAAAGCAACTTAGATGAGATAAGTGGGGTTCATAACAGATCCCGAATCTGAAAAGATAAAGAGCAAACAATCAATAGCCACCGCAGAAGGGTGAACATCCTGAGCGAGGGGGGTTAGGGACTGGAAAGAATGTAATAAAACCTATATTGACTTTTATTTTCCGAGAGAAAAAGCAATAAGCGTACAGCCCGCGGTTATGAACGTTTCCTTTCGTTGTTTAATCGCGTCTTTGGCAATTGACTGCAGACACAGAATGCCGAGGATGCTTAGAAACCTCTGGGAAAATGCTGATGGGGATGCATTTATGGAAAAAGAAATGGAACGGTGCGAGCCCCCGATTGTGAATGTGATCAGTGGCATCTCTGCAGAAACCTGATTCAGCAAATGGGTTCTGCCTGGGGCACAGGAACTAAAACAAAGGAAAAATGACGGGCGCAGTGCTGAACAACAGGATCATGCCGTCCCAGACCTGGGGTTTAAGAAACGCTTGTCCACTTTTCAGCAATTGGAGTGTGTGTGTGTGTGTGTATCTCGCTAGGTACAGAAGAGGTTGCTTTGCCTAGGGCACTCCACTTCACCAGTTAAAAGGCCTGTAGAGGCTTCATTTGTAAAACACACTGAGCTTATTTCATTTTAACCTTGGTTGGTTTGCAGCTCGGCGTGTGATGCAAATCCAGCCCATTTGGTTAGTTTATGATTCGGACGCATTGCGCAAATCCAGAAAAGGAGCTGAACCAGTGACCAAGTTAAGCACATTGTTCAAACCAAGAAAGTGTAGTTGTTTACTTTTTCTTTGGTGATCAGATTGCCATAGGAATCCTTCCCTCCCTCCCTCTCTCCCTCCGTCCCTTCCTTCCTTTCCTCCCTTCCCAACTTCCCTTTTTTCCTTCCTTCCTTTTCTCCCTCCCCACCTTCCCTTTTTTCCTTCCTTCCCTCCCTTCCCATCTTTCCTTCCTTCCTTCCTTCCTTCCTTCCTTCCTTCCTTCCTTCCTTCCTTCCTTCCTTCCTTCCTTCCCATCTTCCCGTTTTTCCTTCCTTCCTTCCTTCCCTCCCTCCCCACCTTCCCTTTTTTCCTTCCTTCCTTTCCTCCCTCCCCACCTTCCCTTTCCTCCCTCCCTCCCTTCCTTCCTTCTAAACTGGGTGCAAACTAAACGGTAAATTCTCCACAATAATTTTCCAACAAAAGAAAATCTTCTCAAAATTCACATTTCCCATGAAGCTACACTATTAGTCCCAAATAGAATTTTAAAAAAATCATTGTTATTCTAAATGAAAGATACGCTTTCTCTTTCTCCATTTCTGTCTTTCCTCTATTCATCCACCCCACACTTTATCTAGCAAGCTGCTTTTGATTCTCCACAAAGCACAATGCAAACAGATATTGTATTATAATTATAATTAAGCCCAAATCACTTTCATCAGAAATTATCCGGGGGGGGGGGGACATTTTAATGAAGAGACTGTCCTATTATTTTGAAGGGGATACAATACAGACCTTTCCTTTTAGAATCACGAAGCATTTTTGTACGTGTTCCCAAATCCATTTTTCTATTTTCTTCATAGAAAAAACAACCATGATTCATTTTGCAGCAATACCATCAAGACTGGCAATAGTGATATTAATATTAATGATATTAAACTAGGAGTGGATATAAATAATGAATATGGTGGTAAACTTTAACTGTTATGACACAAAAAAATTGTATCCAGACGACACATGAACGATGAAATGTTTTGTATTGAAAGAAAATTTTAAAAAGATATTAAAAGAAAAACAGAGGGTGGAAGCAATGGCCCATTAATCCCAAATTCAGCTTTGCAAGGACCAGGTAAACTCGTTTCATTGCCACCTGGGCGCTTCTAGCATCCTTCTGGCCCTGCAGGTAGCCTTCACCTGTCCTCCCGAAGGAAACCACAAACCCCAGAGTGCATAGCGGGAAGGCGGTGTCATGAGAGTCGTTACATCCCACCTCCCCGCGGCCGTGATAGGCCGGTGGACGGCCGGTGGACGCGCGGATTGGCCAGGAAGCTGTAAGCGGGGGCATGGCCGACCTTAGCGCGTAGGCCCAGCCAAGATGGCGGCGTCTGAGGCGACGGGAAGATACAGGAGCGCGATGAGCAAAACCAAGGATCCCTCCGGCCTGCTCATCTCTGTCATCAGGTAGCGGCGGCCGCCCTTCCTCCGAGGCGGGCTTGAGGGTCCTGGGCGAAGGCGTCACCTTCCTCAAGCAGGGCGGACCGAGTGGGGAACTCGCTTCCTTGGGACGCGGAGAAGCGTTCACACGACCCGTGTCAGGGCCTGCCTTCGCGTAACACGCGAGTCTCGTGACCCGTAATAGATCGTTTCGGGATGTGGGGTTAATTTGGGGTGAAATATACTGTGCCAACCCTGAAAGTGGGTTAGTTAAAAGACCCGGGATAAGCGTGTTGTGGGAGTGACAGGCTCTGGGTCAGGGCCAGATGTGAATAGTTCACAGGGAAGCTCGTCTCAGATGGTCTCCGCCAAATATTTGGAGTCTCTGAGGTGGTCAGGATTAGATTTCTTCAATGTGGTCCTTTCTTGAGTGTTGGACTACCGACCCCATGGTTCTCAGCCTTCCCAGATCTGGAAAACATCTGTGTATTTTGGTGGTGCTGGGGATGATTTCTTTGGGGCTGCTCCAATGTCTTTGGCCATTTAATCCTGCCCATTATTATTATTATTATTATTATTATTATTATTATTATTATTACTTAAATTTATATACCGCCCTTCTCCTAGTGGACTCAGGGCGGCGTACAGCCAAGAATAAAAAGCACTCCAATACAAAATTTAAAATATTAATAAAAGAATTAAATAATTTTGGCCCAATAAATTTAAAAAACCCAATAGGCAATTAAAATTTAAAACCCCTAAAACTTTAAACTTAAAAAAAGAGAGGGGGGGGGGTTACGTCAGCCCAGCTTGACAAAATAAAACATTAGGGTTCGTGGACTACACTTCCCATCATCCCCACTTAGCACACCTCTTGGCTAACTTTGGACAACAAAATTAATTTGGTTTCTCCCATTTTCTCCCCAGCCACAATCCTGCTAAGTACATTAAGCTAAAAAATGGATAAGGTTCATTTTATGACCGTTCGAACGGTGCTGAAAAAGGTGACTTACGACCGCTTTTCACACTTATGACCGTTGCAGCATCTCCGTGATCAAAATTCAGAGGGTTGGCGACTGACTCACATTTATGACGGTTGCAGCGTCATAAATCCCCTTTTAACAACCTTCTGAGAAGCAGAATCAGTGGGGAAACCGTGTTACTAACGTAGCAACTGCAGTGACTCGGTTTCACAATTGTGGCAAGAATGGTCTTAAAACGGGGCAAAGTTCCTTTAGCAAATGTCTCACAGTGACAAATTTTGGGTTCGGTTGTGGTCCTAAGATGAGGACTTACCTTCATTGTTAACTTTCAGCCAAGATATCTGAAGGCTGGCTTTTTTCTATAGCTGCCAACCTCTCCATTTACGATTACAGTATTCCTGGACTTATGACTGCAATTGAGCCCAACATTTTGGTTGCTAAGCAAGACAACTGTTAAGTGAGTTTTGTCTCATTTTACAATCTTTTTTGACCCAATTATTAAGGGAATCACTGCAATTGTTCAGTTAGAAACCCAGTTGTTAAGTGAATCTGGCTTGGAAGCCAGCTGTAAAGTTGCAAATGGTGATCAAATGATCCCAGGACAGTTCAACTGTCACAAATAGATGTCCCAGCACTCGAATTTTGATCATATGATAATGAGGATGCTGCAGTGATTGTAAGGAGCCTGGATAGCTCAGCAGACTAATGCATTGTAATTAACTCCAGCTGCCTGCAATTATTGCAAGTTCGAATCTCACCAGGCTCAAGGTTGACTCAGCCTTCCATCCTTTCTAAGGTAGGTAAATTGAAGACCCAGTTTGTGGGGGCAATAAGCTGACTTTGTATAAATATACAAAAGTAGGAAGGCTATTGCTTAACGCATTGTAACCGCCCTGAGTCTCCAGAGAAGGGCGGCATATAAATCAAAATTTATTATTATTATTATTATTATTATTTATTAGATTTATATACTGCCCTTCTCCCTACGGAGAAAAAAAGTGAGAAACCCAGTATCGTAACTTTGGTCACTAAACAAATGACTGTAAATGAAGGATTACCTTTAGTGAGGAGTTCTAGTAGGAACAAGGAAACCCAGGTTTAAGACCACCTTTAATCATGGAAGCTCACAAGTGAATTTGGGCCAATTACAGGTAGTCCTTGGCTTATGATCACAATTGGGCCCAAAATTGCTAAGTGGAACATTAGTTAAGTGAGTCTTGTCCCATTTTACCACCTTGCTTGCCTCAGTTGTTAAGTGAATCAGTGCAGATGTTAAGCCGTTGTAACTTCAGTGCCGTTGTAACAGTCAGTGAGCGGTTGCAAGTCAAGGACTATTTATACAAATGAGAAAGCAGCTACAAATATTTTTACAGGGGATCCTTGACCTACCACCATCTGCTTAGTGACCATTCGAAGTTACAACGGGACTGAAACAAGTGACCCACAACTGGTCCTCACACTTGCAACTGTTGTAGAACTGAAAAAGGCTTCTTGGATGAGAAACAAAATGTCTTCAAGGAAAAACAAAGTCCAGTTGCCTTTTGAAAAAGCACCTTTGGGACTTTTAGCTCAACCTGTGCTCCAGGTTTGTTGCTTGGAAATTGGAAGACTTGCAAACACCAAGCTGAAGTGGCAGAGGAAAGGTGGAATATAAATCTTAACAGATGAATAAATAATTGTTGTATATTTGCATCTGACAAGCAGTTTTTCTACTTTGGGGCTGGTTGAGATGCATTGATGCTTTTCCAGGGAGTGTCATTTGCTATTTGTGCTCTGTGCTGATTAAAGTCAGAATTAAATTGTTGGATCTTAACTTTTTTTTTTTATTACTCTACTTGATATGCGATGCTCTGGAGCTAGCAGGGTCGTGTATCCACTGTCAACTATTTTCAAGAAGTTGGGGAAGGAAGCCAGTGGCGAATAGAACACAATGTCTTCTGTCATGAAGGACAAGTGCCAGGAAAATCTTCTGTTCTGCTTTATTTTGCCAAAGAACAGTGAAACATTTTCTGAAGACTTTCTCATAGTGGGACTGCACAAGTAGTCCTTGAATTACGACCAAAATTGGGAACAGAATTTCCATAGCTAGGCAAGGTGGTTAAGTGAGTTGCGCTGAATTTAAAGGCCTTTCCCCCCAAAGTCGTTCAGCAGTTGTTAAATGAATCAAATCACACAGTCATTAAGTGAATTTGGCTTTCCCCCTTGACTTTTCTTGGTAGAAGCCCGCTGAGGAAGGTCGCGAATGACGATCAGATGATCATGGATGCTGCAGCTGTCATGAATGCATTTTGGCTGCCAAGTGCCTGGATTTTGATCATGTGATTGTGGGGGATTGGTCATACGTCACTTTTTTCAATGCCATTGTAAACAGTTGCTAAATCATGATTATAAGTTGAACAAATACCCGTAGTTAGGCAGGATGGCTTAGTCTTTATTTGTTAATAAAAAATAAACATAAGATTCTGTACCAAAAAGATGTTGGTTATTGTGCCAATGAGTATAAACCAACTCGGCCAATTGGATCAGATTTGTTTTGTGCCTCAGAGATAAGGAGTCTCTAAATCTGTAGCACTGAAAGACTTTTTATTTATTTATTTATTGGTTCGATTTATATACCGCTCTTTTCCGGAGACTCAGGGCGGTTTACAATGTGTTAAGCAATAGCCTTCATACTTTTGTATATACCTGCTTAGTAGGGCTTTTTGGCCCCACCCCAAGCGGTGTTCTTTTTTCTACAAAGTCCGCTTATTGCCCCCACAATCCGGGTCCTCATTTTACCTACCTCGAAAGGATGGAAGGCTGAGTCAACCTTGAGCCTGGTGAGATTTGAACTTGCAAAGTTCCATTACTTGAACTTTGTAATTGCAGGCAGCTGGCCACTAAGTGCTACTTTAACAGCACTTAGTCCCCTGCGCCACCAGGCTCTTTTTGGGAAAATTGAAAATTGAATTCTCAAATCTTATCAGCTACAGTGCATTTGATACAGTGGTAAGAATTCTTTCAAATGTCATGAAATCATGCAATTGTGGTTGGAGAGGAACTTAGAAATTACATAATCCAACTGCCCAGTGCAGGAACCCACCACTTCAGCATTTCTCTTCAGGATATGGGGGAGGGGGGGGAATATTCTTTAGGTCAGGCTGGACATAAAAATAGTTATTTTTCTCTGAATCCTCATTCCTCTCAGTAAGGGGAATCTTAAGCATATTGGCCAGGTACTTCTGTAGGATAAGTAGATTCTGATCAGAGAAAACAGCACAGCAAGAAACAAAACTTTATAGCTTCCTGACCCATAAAGCCATATAGCTTCTAAACAGCAGATTGAATTCTACTCAGATGTCTATTGGTAACAAATACAATTCCCACAAAATTAGTGTGATTCTGAACGTTGAATCAATATTCAACATTCCTGTTTCTGATCATCTTCAAAAGTAGCCATGTTTACTAAGCTTTAGATCAGGGGTCTCCAAACTTGGCCACGTTAAGACTTGTGCATTTCAACTCCCAGAATTCCTCCCAGAATTTCTGGGGGTTGAAGTCCATAAGTCTCAAAGTTGCCAAGTTTAAGCCCCTGCTTTAAATTAATAATAAAAAAAATTGGAGACATTAAGTGAATGGTTGTAAGTCGAGGACTACCTACATTAAAAAGAAAAATATGTAGCTGTCCAGCTACCAGCAGGGATTCTGGTTTGCAAGACACAAGGCTGAGTGAAAACAGGATTGAGCACACTTTTTCGATTGAAGCTCAACTATTGTTCCATTTGAAGATGACTATATGTGCTGTGATGACTTTCTGCCTGTTGTTACTTTTGATACTTTAGAGGAAAACTAGCATTTCATTGATTTTGTCTGTGCTGGCTACATTTTGTGAGTAGGCTGCAACTTCCCCACATTGCTTTTTTCCGATAGCAACCTTTTCCCACATTTGTTGTTTAGCATTGCTTAATTTGCTGTTTCTGCCTACTCAGGGTGTATTATGACATCCCATCTGCACTGTGTATCTGTTGTGTTAACATTGTTTCAGAAAACGTTGGTGGATGGTATGGCACTTGTGATCGTAGGCTTTTGCTGGGATAAATTCATGCTGACAGGCAGGGTTTGCACAGAGATTCTTACTTATGAAAGTAGACGGGTTAGAATAATTTAATTTGTGCTCGTGAAGTTCAGCTGTGTTTAAATTTGGGAATTCAGTAAAGCAGAAATGCTAAATTCAGGTATCTTAATGAATGTATCTCTCCTCTCCCAAGGTAAGAGGCAGGGAACAAGATTTTTTAATAAATCTATCAAAGCTAGAACTCCAGGCTTGGTTAAATGTATCAGAAATTCTGATTATAATAATTTAAATTTAATAAAGATTTCCCAAAGAGGAGAAGAAAGAAAAGGGTATCTGATATCCTGCTGTAAGTAAAATCAATATACAGCGCCTACATGTGTTATAATAGGATATAAATAAGAGTTATCGGAATACAGATACAAACTTCTGTCTCCACTGGGTGATTTGACTTGTACTGAGAATAATTTATGAGTGTCATACAAATTATTAATCTTTCCTGGGAAAAATCCTTCCCCAGAATAATTCAGCCGTTCACATTTTCTTACTAAATGAGAAGGAGAGTTTAAATTTTTTGTTTTCTGCTCTTCAAGATGAATTGTGTTATACAAAAGAATAGTCTGAGAATCAGCTCCATTTATACATGGTGTATGTATATGTGGGACGTGGTGGCTCAGTGGCTAAGACACCGAGCTTGTCGATCGAAAGGTTGGCAGTTCAGCCGTTCGAATCCCTAGTGCCCCTCAGGATGAGCTCCCGTTCTTTGTCCCAGCTTCTGCCAACCTAGCAGTTCGAAAGCACGTAAAAAATGCAAGTAGAAAACTAGGGACCACCTTTGGTGGGAAGGTAACGGCGTTCCGTGAGCCTTTGGCATTTAGTCATGCCGGCCACATGACCACGGAGACGTCTTCGGACAGCACTGGCTCTTCGGCTTTGAAACGGAGATGAGCACCGCCCCCTAGAGTCGGGAACGACTAGCACATATGTGCGAGGGGAACCTTTACCTTTTTATGTATATGTGTCTATGGAAATTCTAAGTCATCCAAGCCATGGTTGTCCCAAAGGTGGTTTTTCAAAAGGCAACTGGACTTTCTTGGTTTTTCCTTGAAGAGGTTTCGCTTCTCACCCAAGAAGCTTTTTCAGTTCTGACCGAATGGTGGAGGATGGAAGGATTTATATTTTTTGCAGTCATCTGGTCATTAGTACTCTTTCTGAGAGTCTTTGAGGCCACTTGGACATTTATCTGTGCCCTCAGGGTCACCTGAATAGTGAAAATGGGTGTGGGAGCTTCTTGGAACTGCAGAAAGGACTGTGTTGTAGACTGGAGATAGATGATGTCATTTTCCTGTTCCTCTGTTGAGGGAGGACTGTTCAATTTTGACATAGCTGGCCTCTTTGACCCCTCTTTCAAATCAGCGTTCCTCTCTGTCCAGAATGTGGACTTTGCTATCTTCAAAAGAGCGGCCTTCGTCTTTCAAATGCTAGCGGACTGCTGAATCTTGTACTGATGAGTTTGTTCTCCTATGTTGGGCCATGTATTCAAAAAGTGGTTGTTTTGTTTCTCCAATGTACGGATCTGCACATGTCTCCCTGCATTGTACTGCATATATTACATTGCTCAGTTTGTTTCTGGGCGTTTTATCCTTGGGGTGGACAAGCCTTAGTGTATTTTTGGGAATGTGTGTATAGGTATACACATACATTTGTACATAAAAACTATATTATTTTTTGCATTATGTGTCTTTTCCCTTAAACAGGACTGCATAAGGAGTTATCTTATTTTAAATCCAAGGAACAAGGTGAAGCAATTTAAGGTGCTTATTTACTCAGTAAGGTCCCAGATAAAGATCTGAGCTGAGAGGTATTTTTCTTCTTCTTTTTTTTCTTTGAAAATGTTTTGCTTCTCATCCATTTTAACTGAAGTTAGAACTGAAGGAGCTTCTTGGATGAGAAGTGAAATGTTTTCAAAGGAAAAAAAACCCCAAGAAAATCCAGTTGCTTTTTGGAAAAAGCACCTTTGGAAAAAGCACCATGACCTGGATGATTGAGAATCTCAGCTAGACATCCTAGCCAAGGTTTAAACTTTGCCACGTTCAAATCTGAGACGTCATACCTTTTCATTTCTTTGATTTTGGTCACAGGTGAAAGTTTGGAAGACAATTCCTTGATGAACCTTTGGGCACATGAACATTTGGGAGTTTCGAGCTCTGTGTGAATCGGTGAACTCCTTTCACTTTGGATGTTTTTCCCCCCTCCTGGTTTAACCTAAAGTAATCCTTAACTGCACCCCTACGCTGAGAATATTACACAACAGAACTGTTAATGAAAACTGATCTCATCACTTCTGACATTTAGAATACAAAATAAATCGATGGAAATAAGTTCTTAGTTGAATGTTTGTTCCTGCGGTGTCTGCTGTCAGGGCATAGCCAGGCTGAAGAGCTTATCCTCTGAAACTCGGAGAGCAAAATTGACCCAAAATGAAAGCTGACCTATTAATTTCATTGTCCAAAGTTAGCTACAAATAGATAGATAGATGATAGATAGATAGATAGATAGATAGATAGATAGATAGATAGATAGATAGATAGATAGATAGATAGATAGATAGATAGATGATAGAGATAGATAGATAGATAGATAGATAGATAGATAGATAGATAGATAGATAGATAGATAGATAGATAGATAGATGATATAGATAGATAGATGATATAGATAGATAGATAGATAGATAGATAGATAGATAGATAGATAGATAGATGATAGATATAGATAGATAGATAGATGATAGATATAGATAGATAGATAGATAGATAGATAGATAGATAGATAGATAGATGATTGATAGATAGATAGATAGATAGATAGATAGATAGATGATAGATATAGATAGATAGATAGATAGATAGATAGATAGATAGATAGATAGATAGATAGATAGATGATAGATATAGATAGATGATAGATAGATAGATAGATAGATAGATAGATAGATAGATGATAGATAGATAGATAGATAGATAGATAGATGATAGATATAGATAGATAGATAGATAGATAGATAGATAGATGATAGATAGATAGATAGATAGATAGATAGATAGATAGATAGATAGATAGATGATAGATATAGATAGATAGATGATAGATATAGATAGATAGATAGATAGATAGATAGATAGATAGATAGATAGATAGATAGATAGATAGATGCACAAAGGAAATTTAAAGCGATCCTTGTTGCTTTAAAACCTGGAGCGTGTATAGCCTAAAAAAATAATAATGAAAAAGGTATTGAGCAGTAGACCTATTTCTTTCGACCTCTGCTCAGCTTTTAATAAAGCCGTTGTTCCCTTGGTGACTGGATTCTGCAGTGAAATTAAGATAAAAGAATACTTGTGTCTTAGGCCGTAGCGAAAAACCTTTTCTAAAGTTGATGCACTTTCAGCTTTCCAGTCTCATTGGAAAACCATCTACCTGGTGGGTATGAATCTCAGGACAAGGACAGGATAAGTCCTCGACTTATAACAGTTCACTTAGCAACCGGTCAAAGTTACAACGGCACTGAAAAAAAGTGGACTCAGGACCATTTTTCACACTTATGACCATTGCAGCCTCCCCATGGTCATGTGATCAAAATCCAGACGCTTGGCAACTGACTCATATTTGTGACAGTTGCAGTATCCCAGGGGTCACACGCGCTCCCCTTCTGACAAGCCAGGACCATAGTTAAGCCAGATTAACAACCATGCTACTAATTTACCAACTGCAGTGATTCACTTAATAACTGTGGCCAGAAAAGTCGTAAAGCGGGACAAAGCTCGCTTAGCAAATTTCTCACTGAGCAACAGAAATTTTGGGCTCGATTGTGGTCGTAGGTTAAGGACTGCCTGTAAATTCCACACAGTGCCTGGAAGAATGTTTTGTGTGAGAGGTCACATAGAAAAGAATGTCTGAAATAATAAAATGTGTGGAAAACTTGATAAATGTTTGAAGAATTGTGGGGTGCTTGGTGCTCCCTGAGCTTGGATTTATTTATTGCCTGGCACATTTTGATAAAAACACAGGAGTTAAAAATACAAAGTACGAACTATAAAATCTAAAATATTACAAGTGTACGTCTACAGCTATCATTTTTGCTTCATTTGTCACAGCAATCAGCAAAGTCGCCATCATAGTCTCTATTTTGGCATGATGTCACTATGCTGAATAGTTTGTTTTTTGTCCCCAGAGTCACAATTTGAAATGGTGTACTTTGCCCCACTTACAGGGCAAAGTACACCATATACTGCATCTGCATCTATACCATGGTCATCTGCATCTATACCATGGTCAATGAGAATTCGGTTCAGCATTGGTCGTATCGTTTGGGACTGGTCAAATCCAGATGTTTTTTCCAAGATGCAAAGCAAGGTTTGACATGGGGGGGGGGCAATTTTGGAGGAGGAGGAAGAGGAGAAGGATTGTCGGTTCCTTGCTGTTCTCTGAGCTTGGCTGTTTTCTTTCAGGCATTTCATGACCCAACTGGGTAACATCATCAGTGCTGGAAGGCCATGGGGTTTGCAGAGTGGAAGAGAAGGGGGAGAAGGAGGAAGCCCTCCTCCTCCTCCTCCTCCTCCTCCTCCTCGTTGTTTTCTTCCAGACATTTCATGACCCAACTAGGTAACATCATCAGTGTGAGCTTTGCTCTGTTTATAAAAAAGTGGCTTGCCCTGTCAGTGCTTGGTGGAAGTGTCACCTATCCCCAGTGCCAATTCCATCTATACCACTCTCGCACAGATGAGATTTTGGAGAAATTTCCCTCCCCCCCCCCTTCCTGTTCATAAACTTTTAACCTGGAGAAAGAACATTGCCACTTTCTCCAACCTGCAATGGAGCATTTGAATGAAGGATGGCTTCCCTTCCTTCTTCTCCTTTTTTTTTTTTTTTAAATAACCAAAACCTCCTGCAAGTTCAGCAGAACTCCACTTTTCCACTTTTTACGTGCTGTTCTCTGCAACTTGGATGCTTTTAATATATTGATATTGCCTCTCAGCTTGCATGATTTTAGAAAAGCACGAGATGGATTGTGGAGGGGGGGAAAAAAGTATGCTTGTGAAGTTGATGTACGATGCCTTTATATATAACCTTCAACTTTCAGAAGCAAAGTGCTTTTTAAGTACCGGTTTCTGATGAACAATCTTAAATGGAAACTCTGATTGTTTGTTCTGCAAATGGGCTTCCCAGAAGCCAGTTGGGATGAGATACTGGGCTCTATGAATCCCTGATCCAATCCTGACTCAGGTCTTCCATGCTTTTAAGCTTGCGAAACTCAGAACAACAGAATAACATACATAGCTGAAAGAGGGCTACAGGTAGTCCTTGATTTACGATCACAACTGAGCCCGTACTTGCTAAGCAAGACAGTTATTCAGTGAGTTTTGCCCCGTTTAACGACCTTTGTTGCCACATTTGTTAAACGAATCCCTTGTTAAGTTAGTGACATGGTTGTTAAGTGAATTTGGCTTCCCCATAGGCTTTGCTTGTCAGAAGGTCGCAAAAAAATGGTCACAGGACCCCAGGACACTGCAGGCGTCATAAGTATGAGCTCGTGGCTAAGCATCTGAATTTCAATCACATGACCACAGGGGCGGCTGCAACGGTCGTAAGTGCGGAGAACGGTCCCACTTTTTTCAGTGCCATTGTAACTTCGACTGGTAACTAGATGAACGGTTGTAACTCGAGGACTACCTGTTATGCTCTTGTTGCAATGCTCAAACGATCGTACCGATGAAAAATAAAACAAGAGGATGATGACTCACTTATTCCTATATTTGAGACTTTTTATCTTCTTAAGGTTAATTAGCTGGTAGCACACCGGAGTCGTCTGATCTCTGCAGAATGCAGAATTTTGGCTTCTGATATAACCTGTTTTGCATAGATAATTGGGGTTGCATGTCTGGTCGGTCCCTACACTTTCTTTTGAAGTGCGGATTATGTGTGTTCTCCGCAGTGGGGTGGATACTGACTAGGTACGGGTTCGAGTTACGACCACAAAATTTCCATTGCTAAGCAAATTGCTAAATGCCACGCCAGTTGCCAAGCACCCGAATTTTGGTCATGTGTTCGTGGTTGTTAAGTATGAAATCCATTCATAAGCCACTTATTTGTAATTTTGAACAGTCAATAAATGAATGGTTCTAAGTCAAGGTATTGATTCTCTTCTGGATTTGATTCGATTTGAATATTGATGTACTGCCCTTACAATGCAGTTGATAAGGTGAACTTTTCACAATTTGATTACGTGCAGTCAGGTTGGTCTTTACTCCTGATCATTATAGATAGACTTTCTCTGAGATGAGGAAGATGGCCCTCACCTAGTCCTCAATTTATGACCACAGTTGAGCCCAAAATTTATGTTGCCAAGTGAAAAAACTTGCTCATGTCAGTTTTGCCCTGTTTTACGACTTTTCTTGCCACAGTTGTTGAGTGAATCCCTGCAGTTGTCAAATTAGTAACACGGTTGTTAAGTGAGTTCTGGTTTCTCCATGGACTTTCCTTGTCGGAAGGTCGCAAAAGGGGATTGCGTGACCTTGGGACACAGCAGGGGTCACAAATATGAATGCTTTGCCAAGCATCCAAATGTAAATCACGTGACCATGGGGATGCTGCAATGGTCGTAGGTGTGAAAAATTGTCATAAGTCGCTTTTTTTCACTGCCGTTGTAGCTTTGAATGGCCACTAACCAAAAGTGCCTATAGTCAAGGGTATGGTTTTCCCAGTTGCAATGGATGGCTGTGAAAGTTGGACCATAAGGAAGGCTGAGCGCCAAAGAACGGAGGCCTTTGAAATCTGGTGCTGGAGAAGACTCCTGCGAGTCCCTTGGACTGCAAGGCCATCCAACTGGTCAGTCCTAGAGGAGATCAACCCTGACTGCTCTTTAGAAGGCCAGATCCTGAAGAGGAAACTCAAATCCTTTGGCCATTTAATGAGAAGGAAGGACTCCCTGGAGAAGAGCCTAATGCTGGGAACGATGGAGAGCAAAAGAAGAAGAAGGGGACGGCAGATGGAGTCACTGAAGCAGTCGGCGTGAGCTTCAATGGACTCCAGAGGATGTAGAGGACAGGAAGGCCTGGAGGAACGTCATCCATGGAGTCGCGATGGGTCGGACACAACTTCGCAACTAACAACAACAACAAACTGAACTGTTGTAAGTCGAGGTCTACCTGTAATGAGATTCATCTCCCTTGCTAGTTAGTCAATCCTCTTCTTATTTTTCCTTCCATTTTTTCCTAGCCTTATACTCTTGGAGAGAGCTAAGTCTTTGCATAATAATGTATTCCAAAGATGGTAATTTGAACATGGTAATTTGTGTCTCAAATAAGAACTCTTTGATCCATTTGTTTGTTTCCTTGGCTCTCTTGTGATATACTCAAGAGTCGCCTTCAGAAACGGCTTTTTCTGTTCTGCTTCTTCAAAGCTCAACTTCCATTCCCCTAGAAGGTCCCAGGGAAAATAATCCTTGCCTAAAGAGTTCTGACCTTTATTTGTTTTATTTATTAATTGAATTTGTATAGCTGCCCTTCTCGCCAAAAGCAACTTTAGGCAGCTCACAATGATTGCGTAGAAATTGCAGATATAAACACCACTCATATAAAACATATAAATGGCTACATTAAGAATTAAATATTACAAAAAAACCCCCCGAAAAACACAGCCACTAGACGAAGAGAGGATATCTGAACTTGGTTGTTTTATTGCAGATGTTTCGTTTCCCAAATGGGTAATATAACTGAATGACAAAGTTGGAAGGGACCTTAGAGATCTTCTAGTCCAACCCCGTGCTCAGGCAGGAAACCCTATACTAATTCAGGCAAACGGTTGTCCAACCTCTTCTTAAAAACCTCCAATATCAACAGTGCTAGAAGCGAGTGGGGTTTGCTCTCTTAGAGCAAGCCGCTAGAATATAAATTGAGAGCAAACCCTACTTCCTACTAGCGCTGATGATGTTACCTACTTGGTTCATGAAACGTCTGCATGAAACCCACCAAGCTCACAGAGCACCAAGGACCCTTCATTTCAACCCTAAGCTACATATATTCTGCTTTATCAGAAGGGAGGATAAAATGGGCCACCTCTCTAAGGGAGCTACCCCTGGTTCCCTGGTAACCCCAGGCCTAATGACATCCCCAGATCTTGAGAGCTTTCTGCAATGTCATAAGGGATGAAGCTGCTCTAATTTTGGGGAGAAGGATGTTCCGTAAGGAATGATAGAGAAGGCACGTCTTCTGGGACCCATCAAATATATGACCCTAGCTGATGGCATAAAATAACTCAGCTAAATAACTCAGGCTTTTTCAAAACAAAGACTGTTAATAAACTTTCTTGACAGCCTAGAAGAAACCAAAGTAAAGTAATCACAATCTTACGAAGGTTGGCAGAAAGCCCAGAAGTAATGTGCAGAGAATCTAAACACGAAGTAGAGTGAACTAAAGTTGTTCCCTGCAAATTGCTTCAGTTGATGTTCCTCCTTAAATAGACTAAGGGAGTGGCCAATTAGCCCCAAGCCTTACTCTTGAGGAGTCCTCCTCCTGAGGAGCCACTCCTGCCCTTTGGCAGCTCTGCGCACCCGTGCATTGAGAAGAGGCTCCTCCTCTTCTTCCTCTTCACTTATGGGAGCTTCTGGAGGTTCTGAAGGCCCTGGCTGTATCCCCGCCTCAGGCACCACCTCTTCTCCAGCCTCCTCATTGTCTGACTCGAGTGACAGCTGCACAGGCTGCTGGCGCAACACCACACCAGCCTCCTCTCTATCAGAATCAGCTACGATCCGCACAGGCCGCTGACGGGCCACAACAGAGGGAGAGAGACAGCAGCGAGGCAGAGGAACAGCTGGAGCCCGTTCCCAGTGTGCGCATGCGCAGAGCTGCCAGAAGACAAGAACAATTAAAGAAAGCAGGGTTGACTCGGGAGTAAGGCCACACCTTGGAGGTGATTGGCCCCTCCCACAGGAAACAAAAGAGCGAACAGGAAGTGGGCTTTTGCAGGAAACAATCAGTTCATTCTGTGACTCTCATTCTGAGAGACTCTGTTCCAAGTTTTGCCTTGTACTGTGGTTGGAAAGAAGTTACGTGGCAGCTTGCCAAACGAGATAAGAAATATTCCTTTCAAAAACTGTTTGGACAAACGTTGCTGACTGACTGAATGTAATTCACAGTCGTGTAAATAAAAGTGTTTTTTCCAGTAATTTCTGCCTCCTGCTTGTTGAGGGAGTTTAAGTCAGAACAGGTACCCGTAGCATGCCTTCCCTATCAGATCTAATGAGGGGGGATCGAGGGTGCAAGTAATCCTTGACCTAGGACCACAACTGAGCCCAAAATTTCTGTGGCTAAATGCGACACTTTTTAAAACTGAATTTTGCCCCATTTTACAACCTTTCTTGCCACAGTTAAGAGAATCACTGCAGTTGTTAAATGAATCCCTGCAATTAAGTTAGTAACTCGGTCATTAAATGAGTCTGGCTTCCTCCATTGACTTTGCTTGTTAGAAAGTCATAGAAAGAGATCATATGACCCGGACACTGCAACCATCATAAATACATGCCAGATGCCAAGTGTCCAAACTTTGATCATGTGACCACAGGGATGCTGCAATTAAGTGTGAAAAACGGTCATAAGTCATATTTTTCAACACGGTTGTAACTTTGAACGGTTGCTAAACAAAGTATTATAAATCAAGGACTACCTGTATCGGAACATCTCTTTTCAAGACCTTCATCTATCTGCTAGTTACCGTCTGCAAGACAAGAAATAACAGATGGAAACTCATCAAGAAGAGAAGCAACCTGAAATTAAGGAGAAACTTCCTAACAGTGAGGACAATTAACCAGTGGAACTGCTGGCCTCCAGAAGTTGTGGGTTCTCCATCACTGGAGGTTTTAAAGGAGAGACTGGACAGCCATTTGTCTGAAATAATATAAGCTCTCCTGCTTGAGCAGGGGGCTGGACTAGAAGACCTCCAAGGTCCCATTCCAGCTCTGTTCTGATTGATTAATCATTAGCTGTCTACTTCTTGAGCGCCGGTTCTTTTAACTGTTGATAATCACTCCTAAAAAGCAGCCCCTGTCACTGCATTACTATTTGTATTGTCCATCCTAAGACTGTTTTCCCTGCCTGTCATTAATAGTTTGGTCTGCCTTATATTTAATCTTCGTCCCATATTGTGCTCCTTGACTTTTTTATTACTAGAGCTTGCAAATCTTCTTGCATTTTCAGCAAGGAGAGTGCGTATGGCAGGTTATTGATGTTTCTTCTTCCAGTTTTTAAAGCAACGCTCATATTTTCCATTCTCATTTCTCTTAATATGTATGCGGCATATCGTTTGAATAAATGAGGGGAGACCATACAACCTTGCCGGCCTGCAGCCGGTGTATTTCAACCTCTTCTGCCTCCATTATCCATTGTCCGCCTAGGCTTTTTTCATGGGAAAAATAAAACATTCAGGGATTTCCACTTTCCTAAAAAATATTCCAAGATGTTACGTTGAGATTAAAAAGATAGATCTTTTTAGCATTTATACTTCATTGCGTTCTGCTAATCTAGCTGAAATGTTAATTTGTATTGCTAGTCCATGTATGATATGCCATACGCTAGATCAGAGACCCCTGTGCTAAATAGATAAGGTAGCTATGTAGGTAGATACTGTAGATAGGTAGGTGGGCAGATAGGTAGGTTGGTAGATACCATAAGTGTGTGTGTGTGTGTGTGTGTGTGTGAGGTAGGTAGGTAGGTAGGTATATAGATAGATAGAAATTACAGTTAAATATATGGTGGTATATAGAATAGAAATAATAGGAATATATGGCGGTAGATAGAATAGAAATAATAGGAATAAGAACTACAGAATAGAACAGAACAACAGAACAGAAACAGAAACCTTGGAAGTCTTCTAGTCTAACCCCCGCCCCTTTTTTTAAAAATTAAATTTATATACCGCTCTACTCCTGAAGGACTCAGGGCGGTGAACAGTCAAAAGATAAAAATACATATAATACGAACGTTAAAAGAATCATTTAAAATATATTAAATAGTTTGGCCCAAGATACAAATTAAAACACCCCGGTTTAGACAAATTAAAAATTTTAAAAGCAGCGTAAAAGAGAAGTTAGGTCAGGCCAGCCTGCTGGAATAGGAACGTTTTGAGGGCCCGGCGGAAAGCGCGCAGATCTGGAATCCTCCGTCTCTCCGGGGGGAGTTTGTTCCAAAGGGCAGGTGCCCCCACAGAGAAGGCTCTCCACCTGGGGGCTGCCAGTCGACACTGTTTGACTGACGACACCCTGAGAAGCCCCTCTCTATGGGAGCATACTGGTTGGTGGGAGGCCAGTGGTGTCAGATGTTCAGGCAGGAAACCTATCATTTCAATATTGCAAGGTAATTCTACTGATTGCCGGTTGCTGGCAGTTTGATCCTGACCGGCTCCAGGTTAATTCAGCCTTCCATCCTTCCGAGGTCGGCAGAACGAGGACCCAGATTGTCGGGGGCAACAGGCTGACCCTGTGAACCGCTTAGAGAGGGCTTTAAAAGCACTGTGAAGTGGTATACATAAGTCCTTGAGTTACGACCACAATTGAGCCTCAAATTTCGATGGCTAAGCAAGACAGTCATTATGTGAATTTTGCCTCATTTTATGACCATCCTTGCCACAGTTGCTAAGATTGTTAAGTGATTCTGGCTTCCCCATTGACTTTGATTGTCAGAAGGTCGCAAAAGGGGATCACATGACCTTGGGACACGGCGACTGTCGTAAGTATGAACAAGTTGCCAAGCATCCGAATTTTCATCATGTGAATATGGGAATGCTACAACAATTGTAAGTGTGAAAAACGATCATAAGTCACATTTTTTAAAGTGCGGTTGTGATTTTGGTCACTAAACGAATGGCTGTAAATTGAGGATTTACCTATAATATCCAGTTTAGGGAAGGTTTTTTTGTTTTGTTTTGTTTTGTTCCTTGATTTTTTATAATCTCTTTTCTCCTTCATCTTAACAACTTTAAATTCATTCCCTTATTCTTCTGGCTCTCCTTCATTGAGGTTGGGCACTTCAAAGCGATTCTTGATGTTCTCTTTGAAAAATGGTTGATATGTGCTCAAGATCCTATCACAAACACTGGTTGGCTTTCTTCTTTTTTCGCTTAAATTGGAACTTGTACACATGATCTGTTCCACTGTCCGCCTCTGGCCATTTCTCCATGTATCAGTAATATATTTTGATTTTCCGTTTATTCCATCTAGGAGTGTCCATAAACGTACGTCTCGCTTGGTCATTAGAAAATGGTGTTCCGCCATAAAGGAGCCATTGAAGTTGGCAGAAATAGATAAGCTGTCATGCTTCATTTCAGTTTTCTAGGCTACAAGATCTCCCTGCTTTTCCCCCTCCTTTCTACTTCTAAATGTCCATTTCGGTCTCTAGTCAGAAACATCATATATCTTCCTTTTGTGTTCTCCTGTTAATATCAAATTTAACTTGATCATACAGGAAGAGCCGCCCCTATCATCAACTTCTCTTTCTTCTGCATTTCTGGCTGGAGCATAAAGTTAGATAATTGTCATATTAAAGGATTATCTGCAAAGTCTATTTGATGCTGTCATTGCATTGTGTAACCAAGTATTGTTCTTTGCTATAATCCCATTGACTATGAAAGCTGGGGAATTTTTCCTTTGTTTTTAATGTCCTGAATGGGCAATTATCTGAATGAAAGTTTCCAGTTCCATTCCATTTGTTCATGCCTAAGATGTCAGGGTGGTTAGTTCCGTCTTTCTCTGTTGTTGCGCAACAGTGGAGGGTTTTTTTTAGATTTTTATCCTGCCTTTATTACTTTATAAGTAACTCAAGGTGGCAAACCAATATAATATCCCTCCTCCTTCTCCTTTTTCCTACAAGAACAACCCTGTGAGTTGAGTTGGGCTGAGAGAGAGTGATTGGCCCAAAATCACCCAGAAGGTTTCCATATCTAAGACAGAACTAGAACTCACTGTCTCCTGGTGATTGGCCCAAAGTCACCCAGTGGGCTTTCATGCCTAAAACAGACTAGAACTCTCTGTGTCCTGGTGATTGGCCCAAAGTCCTAAGGCAGGACTAGAACTCACTGTCTCCTGATTTCTAAGCCAGCAGGTTCTCATTGCAATTCTGCCTTTACATATTTAGATTGGGTTCCCCCCACCCGCTCCAATGGCTACATGGCCTGGTGGAGCAGTGGACTAAAGCGCTGTTAAATAGCACTTAGCTGCCAGCTGCCTGCAATTACTGCAAGTTTGAATCTCACCAGGCTCCAGTTTGACTCAGCCTTCCATCCTTCCAAGGTAGATAAAATGAGGACCCAGATTGTGGGGACAATAAGCTGACTTTGTATAAAATATACAAAAGTATGAAGGCTATTGCTTAA
Organism: Coluber constrictor foxii; assembly: GCA_038048745.1. NCBI lineage: Eukaryota > Metazoa > Chordata > Lepidosauria > Squamata > Colubridae > Coluber > Coluber constrictor. The sequence continues at coordinate 376,502 of JAWJVD010000213.1, forward strand.
TGCATTATAAGCCGCCCTGAGTTTCTGGAGAAGGGTGGCATATAAATCAAACCAATAAATAAATAAATACATCATCATCTAGGCCTCCTGAAAGCTTTCATTTAGCCATTTGATAAGTACCCTGAGTATCCCAAAAGATTCTCAACTCTTTTTATCAATAACCTGTTGAGTATCCTCCAACCTGGAAGGCTCATCATCTGATACTATACTGTCAATCACTTTATATTGTTTTTCTTGATGGGGAAACAAGAACCATTCCTTCCTCCTTATGCCGTCTGAAACGATACCTTATTGCTGTCGTAATTTCTACTTTCAGCAAAACCAGGCTCGGTAGCAAAGCATTGGTTCTCTTAATCACGGTGATTCACTTTACGGTCGTGGCAAAAAACTCAGATCAGTCACGTGACATGACCCAACCACATTATAGTCATCAATAGCTGGAATTGGGTATGTCTAGTTTAAGAAGAGGGAGTCAACTTATTCTCCAAAGCTTCTGAAGGCAGGACAAGAAGCCATGGATGGAAACTACAGATAGTCCTCGACTTACTACTATAATTAAGCCCAAAATCTGTGTTGTTAACTCAGACATTTGCTCAGTGACTTTGCCCCCATTTTACGACCTTTCTTGCTACGTTAAGTGAATCACTGAGGTTGATAAGTTAGTAACCCCTCACATAGAGCCTCAGATAGTTCAACCAACTGAATAGCCTGATATTAACATCCATCTGTCTGCAATTACACCAGTTCGAAGCTCAAGGTTGACTCAGCCTTCCTTCCTTTCTAAGGTAGGTAAATTGAGGACCCAGTTTGTGGGGGCAATAAGCTGATTTTGTATAAAAATATACAAAACTATGAAGGCTATTGCTTAACACCTTGTAAGCCGCCCTGAGTCTCCGGAGAAGGGCGGCATATAAATCTAATTAAAAAAAAACAGTTGTTAGTGAATCTGGCGTCCAATTGACTTCGCTTGTCAGAAGGTCACAAGAGAGGATCACATCACCCCGGGACACAGCAACGGTCATAAGTATGAACCGGTTACAAAATATCAGAATTTTGATCACGTGATCATGGGGATGCTGCAAAGGTCATAACTGTGAAAAACGGTCATAAGCAGTGGTGAAATACAGCCTGTTCTATCTGGCTTAGGCAAACCGGTAGCGCCAGTGGCAGGGGGCTCCGGCCACCCACCCGGACGTCATCACATCCATTTTTGACACTCCGCGCATGCGCAGAAGGCTCTGTGCATGCGTGGAGGAAATGCGTGCATTCACATTTGCGAACCCGTAGAGAAGATAAGTGGATTTCACCACTGGTCATAAGTCATATTTTTCAGTGCCGTTGTAACTTTGAACAGTCACTAAACAAACTCTTTTTTTATTATTATTAAAAAGTTTTAATAAATTTTACAAGTGTTTCCCCATCCCACCTCCCTCCTCCCCTCCCCAACCCTCCCCCCCCCTACTTCCCAGAGCAAAATACAGGGTATAGCATTTAACAATCATAATCTAACATATGCTAACTAGCTATAGCCTCCTATCTCCCTCTTGTGCTTTAACTCCCCTTTTACTTAACTAAATTTAAATACTTTTCTAACATCTCTTTATTCATTTGTAAGCTGTTTGAAACGTTTTAATCTGATATTTGCTTTGAATATAATCCATCCATCTTCTCCATTCCGAAATGTATTTTTCATTTGAGTGATCCTTCAAATATGCTGAAATTTTGGCCATCTTGCTACTTTTAGTGTCCATTCTTGAATAGTAGGCAAGTCTTCCTTCTTCCAGGACTGCCCCACTCGAAACAAACTCTTGTAAGTTGAGGACTACTTGTGATCAAGGAGAGAAGCAACCTAGAACTAAGGAGAAATTAGGGACAGTGAGAACGATAAAGCAGTGGAACAGAAGGTGTGGATGCTACATTCCTGGAGGCTTTCAAGAAGAGATTGGACAACCACTTGTCTGAAATGGTGCGGTTTGGGCAGGGGGTTGGACTAGAAGACCTCCAAGGTCCCTTCCAACTCTGTTATTCTGTTGTTTGTTGTTTGAGGTCTGACCAAGATGGATAGCTCGATTACAGTCATAAATCGAGGACTTCGGGTTCTGTATTTTAGACTCTAGCGGGGTAAGTTTATGTTGATTTCCACCACCCCCTCCCTTTCGACTAATTCTCTAACCTTTTGTTTTGTCCGTATCTGGCTGGAGTAGTTTTGGCATCCTACAACAAGGTAGTTGGCATTTAGCAAATGCTATTGCTTGGAGAGAACTTGTCAAAAACTTTAAATTGGTGAGCGTACCTGCCTCCTCTCATTTCTCTGTTCAATTAAGACAGCAGCTCCGTTAACACACTTGTTTTGGAGGGAGCCCCAACGGCTGATTTTTCTCTTGAGTAAATACGCTTGAGACCAAAAAGGTTGCCTTTGAAAACTTCAACAGCCTTATTAAATCGGGGGCGAAAAAAGAAATAAACTTTGCTTGCTACTTAATGAGATTATTCTTGAAACCACGGCACCAGATCCTGTCATTGAGACGCACTTTGAATGTCACAAATTATGCTTTGTTTTCTGTATTTTGTTGTGCTGTTCCTTTTGGAAAGTTCAACTCACGAAAAGGAAGGAAGGGAGGGAGGGAGGGAGGGAGGGAGGGAGGGAGGAAGGAAGGAAGGAAGGAAGGAAGGAAGGAAGGAAGGAAGGAAATTGCCTAAAAAACCCCTATCGACGGATGCTGAAGTTGTATTTACGTTAAATCGAAAGTAATTCCCATGGAATTGAGTTGTAAATAGTTATGTACCATGGGGCAATTCCCTAATGGAACCAGATGGTGCATTATTGGCTTGATTCAAAAAAAAAAAAATTCAAACCCACATCTGAATTGCTTGGATTTGGCTTATCGCAGTGCACTGTCTGAAGTACGGTTGTGAATTAAATATATAATTTATGGTTTAGGGTGTTGCACAAATCCAGCCTAACATAATTTATTAAATAAACTACCCTGTTTTCCCCAAAATAAGACATCCCCTGATAAAAAGCCCGATCAGGCTTTTGAGTGCATGGCAATAAGGCCAAGCACTTATTTCAGGGTTCAAAAAAATATAAGACAGGGTCTTAGTTTCAGGGAAACAGGGTATAGGTAAGCAAACAATGGTCTATCGTAATGTATGACTCTAAAATAAACTAATAATCTCTAGAAAGTCTAACCAGGTTGATCTAGTGATTAAGACTCCAGGTAGAAATTGGGAGACTGAGTTGTAGTCCCACTTTAGGTATGGAATCAGGCCAGATGATGTTGAGTCAATCCTCAAGAGACTGGGAGTTCTAGTCCCACCTTAGACATGAAAACTGGCTGGGTGACTTTTGGTCAATTCCCAGGAGATGGTGAGTTCTAGTCCCACTTTAGGCATGAAAGCTGGCTGGATGATGTTGGGTCAATCCTCAGGAGACTGGGAGTTCTAGTCCCACCTTAGACATGAAAGCCAGCTGGGTGACTTTTGGCCAATCCCCAGGAGATGGTGAGTCATAATCCTGCTTTAGGCATGAAAGCCGAACTGGTGACCTTGGGCCAATCCCTCTCTCTCAGCCCAACCCACCTCACAGGGTTGTTGTGAGGAAAATAGCAGGAAGGTGTGCTGGATATGTTCCCCAGCTTGAGTTGCTTATAAAAAAAATAATAAAGGCGGGATATAAATAAATGAATAACAGGAAGAAGCTTGGGATAGAGGAGTTGGCTGTGGAAAGCTAATTGTTAAGTTTCCTGAAACATTTCTTTGTTAAAACCAGTTCTAGGCTGCATTATCAGAGGGATAGAATCAAGTTCACGTGAAGTGTTAATACCACTTTATAATGCCTTGGTAAGGCCACACTTGGAATCCTGCGTCCAGTTTTGGTTGCCACGATGTAAAAAAAGATCTTGAGACTCTAGAAAGAGTGCCGAGGAGAGCAACCAAGATGATTGGGGGACTGGAGGCTAAAACATATAAACAACAGTTGCTGGAACTGGACATGTCTAGTCTGATGAAAAGAAGGACCAGGGGTGACATGATAGCAGTGTTCTGATATCTCAGGGGCTGCCCCAAAGAAGAGGGAGTCAAGCTATTCTCCAAAGTGTCAGAGGGCAGGAGAAGAAGCAACGGATGGGAACTAACCAAGGAGAGAAGCAACTTAGAAATAAGGAGAAATTTCCTGACAGTTAGAACAATTAACCAACCAGTGGAATAATTTGCCTGCAGAAGTTGTGAATGCTTCAACACTGGAAGTTGTTAAGAAGAGATTGGATAACCCATTTGTCTGCCTGAACAGGGGGTTGGACTAGAAGACCTCCAAGGTCCTTTCCAACTCTTCTGTTAATTCTCAGCTGCAATTAGGTCCAAGTGGAAAACTGTCTCCCTGGCTGGATTTGTGAATTGGTGAGCTTCCCGCCTGGGAGTCTGCTAGATAGAGTTGAAAGCTTTTCCTTCTGGCAGTTGTGATAAGCGTTGGCCGCACATCCTCCTATCTGGGACTTGAAGGTGTTCCATAAAGTTCACCAAGAAATTGCTGTCAGTAGCCGGCAGACACTTCCTGGTACTGATATAGGCAATTCTTACAGTCCATCAGGTGCAGACTGATATTTCTCCCGTTACGTGTTGATTCCCCAAAGTGTTTTTTCTTTGTTCCGTTAGATATTTTCATCTGTAGCCTTTTCAAGCATCCTTGCTTTTCTTTTTTTAATCCTCATGTCTCTTTTTAACTAAGTGTACTCAGTGAAATGGGGTGGGAGGGGGGGGGAAACCCCAAACCAAATGAAATAATGTGTTGTGTATTTTGGTTAAACCACTAAGTGATGTTATTTCCTTTATCTCGTGTATCTTCTAGCTTATTTATTTTTTTTTACAAACACCCCCCCCCCTTTCAGTCTTTTGAAATAGCTTCAGTGGGATTTTAGAATATATTATAAAATATGTATTTTTGAGGTTAAGAACTGCCAGAAGCTTTAGGTAATTTCTTTGGGGACTCGTTCTTAAAAATAGCTTTTCGATTATATTCTCGAAATAAGATTTCTGCTTTCTGAAGTGAGTGCGTGCAGATGAGGGAAAAAAATATATTCTCACCGTGGCATTCAAGACCTCACCTTCATCAGGTGTAGCTCTGGAGATACAACTTTTTTTGTAGACATGAATGGCAATGGTAGAAGAATTCACAATTTCAGAGAGAATATTCTTTTACCGATGACAGGCAAACCAAACCCAATCCTTGACCCAACAGAAAACTCCGTGGTAGGCCTGGGACTTCAAATTTGCCTTCCATAAGAGGAGGATCATAAAAATCTTTTAAATCAATAAATATCACGGAAGAGAATATTTATAGTTCAGGGTTGAACTGTGGAGTCCTGGCTGCTCTCTGAGCTTGGCTGTTTTCTTCCAGACATTTCATGACCCAACTAGATAATGTCATCAATGCTAAGAAGAGAGTGCTAGAAGCAAACCCCACTCGCTTGAAATACTGATGATGTTACCTAATTGGGTCATAAAACGTCTGCAAGCAAACAATCAAGCTCAGAGACCACAGTCGTCCGACCCCTCCATCCCCACCAAATCCTACTCCCTTCTAACACTGATGATATTACCTAGTTGGGTCATGAAACAACCAAGCTCAGAGAGCCACGAGGACCCCACAAACAAATAAGTACCTTCCAAAAATACCAAACGCTGATAGACGATTCTGAATCGGGTGGAAATTAAACTTTAAAAGACAAAGGAAACTTTCTGCCGAATAATTATGTCTCTGCTGGGAACTTTAAATTAGACCTCTGCTTCTTTGTAGCTCAAGGAATTCTTTTTTCTTTTTTTTTAATCACCAATTCTCCATTCTCTGTGTGGAGTGAAAAATATTAATTTGCCGCACGATTCAAGCAGCCTTTTTCTGTCTTCATCCCCTGTCATTTTATCTAATAATTAAAGAAATCCACAGAAAAACCATTCAGGCAATCCATGCTGCATACGAAAGCTTCTTCCCTGGAGTTAGTTCTCTTGTACTTACAGAAGACGGATGACATAGCAAGAGTTTATGCAGAGAGTCCTCGGGTTACGCCCACGATCGAACCCAGTCTGTTGTGCTCTCTCAGCCCTATCCAACTCAAAAAGTTATCACTCTAAGAGGATGGAGTATTATATATACCACTTTTAGTTGTACGAAATAAAGGTCAAATAAAAAGCTAAAGGAGGAGGAGGAGAAGGAGGGGAATTATTGTGGGTTCCTTGGTGCTCTCTGTGCTTGGTGCTCTCTGTGCTTTTCTTGCAAACGTTTCATTACCAAATTAGGTCACATCATCAGTGCTAGAAGGGAGTGTTGTTTGCGAGAGGAGGAGGAGGATGATTGTGGAAGAAATTTCCATAAGATCTGACTGACACAGGGATGAGCTGAGTAGTTGCAACATTAGTTTTTGGCAGACTCTCTGTTCTGCAAATGACTGGGAAAGCCACCCTACCAATTTGCCATCTCTCCCCTTCTCAATTTCTCCTCCCTAAAATAACACTAAAAACGCTCCTGAAATATTGATAGTTACTTATTTGGTTCAATTCAGCTTTTAGGGAAAAATGCTTGTATCTGGCATGCAAAAGACAGAAAAAGGCAGTACAGTGGTTGCTGCAGAGCGGAGAAAGGTCCCTGCAGTTGTGTTCTGACTGTGGCTTAACTTTCATTAGTGCGCCATATTTTCTGCCAATTACTTAAATAAACCAATGCAAGGAGCAGAAATGCATAAGAGCGGATCTAGGAAATTAAAAGTGGTCAGGGCACAAATTGTTACATCTGAGACAAGGAGCCAGAATTTCTCTAAATGAATTATTAGCAGTGGAACAGGAAAGCAGGATGGTTGGCTTTATTGAACTCTATATTAAGCATCATGATAATTTTCATTACTCGTTATTATCAACTTCTTGTTTGTATCTCATGATTGATCATTTTGCCGTTCGTACGCTGAGAAATCCTGCAGCGGAGACAATTGTGGTCGTAAGTCGAAGACTGCCTGTAGTTGTGAGTTGTGAGCAGTAGCTAATGGTTTAATGCAATACATAAACCCTTCTGTTCATAGGTTACTCAGTAAACCAGGCTTAAATGAGCCATGGTTAACATCAGGTGGGAACGCAATTTTTGCCTTTTGCAGCAAGCTATGGAATAACTGGCCTATTTAATGGGAGTTTACTGTGTACTCTGGAAAAGCAACATTCGGAAAATAAATATTCATGATTATAGCCTCAAGATATCAATTCCCATTCTGTTCGCATTTTAAGAGTAGTAGCTTGTCAGGAGTAGAGAACGATCAAATTGTTTTCTGACTGATTGCCTAATATTAGAGACAAATCCTGTAATGCTTTGCTCTGCTACGCCAGACAACACAGTAGAGATGCTGTGGGTTTTTCCCATCCAATTCCAAATGCAGCTTTATTTCTCTCCATTATCGTGAATTACACAGTCAAGCGATCAGAGGCTTTTGTGTCTTGCTTCAAACTCATTAATCAAAGTGAAAACTTTGATATTCCGGAGGCAATGTAAATGGATCCTTTCCTGTCAAGGAAGCCAAGAAATAATTCTCAGTAAAATTCTTCCAAATACTTTGCCTGAATCAATACACAGATGTAGGAGAACGGACAAGGCCAAACTATCACTCAACTACCAAGCAAAATAAAAATCTTCATACTCTTCTTCTGGTATTGACAAACTAAAAGTGTTATTTTATGCTGTTTAGATACTGTAGTGTGTTACGTCTGCTGAACGAAACTCCGCATTGGCGACAGGAAGGGCATCCGGCCAATAAACATTCAGCTGCACTCAGTTAGCCAGACTCCACCCCACAAGGGATTATGGCAGTGGCGGGTTCCAAACCGGTGTTACCACCGGTTCTGTTCGCGCACGGACTTGCGTGCTGTGCACCCAATTACATTTACATTGCAAATAATACGATGCTCCGCGCAAGTGCATTAGATTTCTGCCCAGTTGAGGAGCAGCAATCCACTCTGCCGCGCCTATCAGCTGGGCTAAAACCCCGCGAATAAAGGTAGGGGAAACGCGGGGGCGGGTAGGAGGGCCCAGCTCACAGTCATAGAGAACCGGTTCGCTGGTGTCACATCATCACCACTACCGGCTTGCCCGAACCGGGCTGAACCGGGAGCAACCCCACCACTGGATTATGGGGTCATTAAAAGAATTCTTGTGTTGGCAGTAACTCTGGGGATGCTGTGCTTGGCTTTTATGCAAATATTTCCGCTTTTCTACTGTGAGTTTAACTACGACTTTCCTAAAAGTTTGGTCAAAGATGATAAAGGACTAGTTGTGTCCTGCTTCCCTCTATACCAGTGTTTCTCAACCTTGGCAGCTTGAAGATGGGTGGACTTCAACTCCCAGAATCCCCCAGCCAGCGCTGCTTTGCTGGCTGGGGAATTCTGGGAGTTGAAGTCTTCCAGGCCTAAAGTTGGCAAGGGCGGAGAGCCCTGCTGTAGGAGAATGTTTCTCAACCTTGGAAGCTTGAAGATGGGTGGACTTCAACTCCCAGAATCCCCCAGCCAGCGCTGCTGGCTGGGGGATTCTGGGAATTGAAGTCCACCCATCTTCAAGCTACCAAGGTTGAGAAACATTGCTCTACACACATTTTTCATTGCATAATCACATCCATGCAACACACACATTGAAATTTAAACCCAGAGGGTTACATTTGGGAGTATCTTCTCAGGAGAAGGCTATACCAACATCATCCCTCCTCCCCCACTTCTGTTGCCATCAGGAAACAAGCCAGGGACAGTTGTGTTTTATAAAAATAAGTATTGAAACCTAACTGCCTACTAACAGCCCTGATATCTAGGAAGACTGCGCTAAGCCACAGGTTAAGATTGCACAGAGAGTGGCCTTTTATAGCAATGTTCCTACTCGCCAAATGGCAGTTGTGCACAACTGCTGTGCACCCAATTACATTTACCTTGCAAATAATACGATGCTTTTTAAGCAGGGCATCTTATTGAGGTGGGTATAGGGTGCATCGGCATCATAATATTGCCAATGAATGTACAAAGAAAAGAAGAGATTAGCTGTAGCTCGGGGTTGAACTTCGATGCTCTCTGAACTTGGTTCTTTCCATCCAGATTTTTCACGACCCAATTAGTTAACATCGCCAGCGCTGCCCGGAGAGCACCAAGGACTCCGTAGTAAGAAGAATTCATTCAATACAGGCAGTGGTGTGCCAGAAAAAAATTCCCACCCGTAATTTGCAAAAGCACCGTTTATATTTAAATATTGATGTAATCAAGCCTCAAAAGAACCTCTAAGGCCACCCTACCCACGCTGACAGGAAAAGCCACTAGAATATAAATTGAGAGCAAATGTCATTCCTTACTAACACTGATGATGTTACCTAGCTGGGTAATGAAATGTCTGCAAGAAAACAGCCAAGCTCAGAGAACACCAAGGACTCCACAATTCAACCCAGAGATACAAATATTCTCTATTATTAGTGTCTTAAACTATTTGCTTTCCTGGACTGAGCATCAAAATCTAGATAATGTCTTGTGCTTCGGCATTGATCTTAATTATATACCCATCAATTCGAGAAGGTGACGGAAGCGCCGTTTGGAAGATGACCGATAGCAACTTTTAAATTCAAACGTTAGAGCAAGGGTTTTTAAACCTGGCAACCCTAAAACCTGTGGACTTCCAGAATTCATCAGCCACCCATGTTAGCTCAGGAATTCTGGGAGTTGAAATCCACAAGTCTTAAGGTCACCACATTTGGAGACCCCTGCGTTAAAAGGATTCACAAACAGATATTTTCCTGAAAGATGATTTCTAACGTCTATCGCTAGGAGATATTTGCGCTGCCAAATATTGGAAATGGTCAGTATTGCATTTTTCTCTTCTTCGCAGGACTGATTTGCTCTCTCTTTGAAAAAGTTTTATATGGATAGAAACCTCTGCTTGAAAAAACTATAGTGCTTTGCCCTTGATAAAATGTAGTTTTGGACAAGCAACAGATATTAACTGCAGAGAAGTTTTACTGAGCATAAAAATGTGATTTCCAGCTTATTACTGTGTACCCACAGACAATTAATTATTAATGGATTATCTTGTCTTTTGTTTGCTGTATCCATTTCAATAGTTTCAGAGCAAAAGGTTTTCTTCTATATATATATATATATTTTTCCACCCTTCCTTTGCAAATGTTTTGTTGATTTTCTTCATGAACGTTTTAATGGAGTGCATGTTGAGATGCCCTTCGAGGATATTTCTGCGGTGTCAGCAGAAATAATATTAAACATTTGTTGCCTTAATGTGAAGATTTATTATATTCAGAACTGCTTAGTTTAGATGGATTTCAGGAAACTTTTTCTTGACTGAGACAGTGAAATGGAATGGAACCGAACTGAACTGATCCAAATGGAACAGTAGATTGAGAGAAGAGAGAATGAACGAAATGAAACGGAATAGAAAGGGAGAAGATAGAATGCACTGGACTGGAATGATAGGGAAGGGAGGGGAGGGAATGGAATGGAATAGAGAGAAGAAGAGAAGGGAACGGAATGGAACGGAACGGAACGGAACGGAATAGAGAGAAGATAGAATGGATTGGAATGGAATGCAATGATAGGGAAGGGAGGGGGGGGAATGGCATGGAATGGAATGGAACGGAACGGAACAGAGAGAAGATGGAATGGAATGGACAGGAAGGGAAGGGAAGAGAAGGGAGGGGAAGGGAAGGGAAGGGAACAGACAGAAGATAGAATGCAATGCCATGCAATGGAAGGGAAGGGAAGGGAAGGAAAAGGAATGAAACAGAACAGGGCCAATCACTAGGAGACAGGGAGTTCTAGTCCCAATTTAGACATGAAAACCAGCTTGGCCAATCACCAGGAGACCAAGAGTTCTAGTCCCACCTTAGGCCTGAGAATTGACCTGGTGACCTTGAGCCAGTTTCACATACACACTCAGCACATGTCACAAATTTGTTGTTGTTTTGGGGGAAATAGGAGGAGGAAGGAATGTTAGATACATTTGCCCACCTTGAGTTAGCTATAAAAATAACGAAGGCGGAATTAGAAATAAATGATGGTGGACCATAGCTACGTGAACTGCTGCATTTCTAGATCAACGGCGGTCTTCAACGCAGCCCGTTTTTCTCCTTATTGGGTCAGCGTTTAGCACCCAGATTAGGGCAGGGGTATCATAAGGATCCGGAAGGAATGAAGGTAGGTGGGTAGGAAGAAAGAAGGAAGGAAGATTATAATGAGAGTGAGGGAGGGTCTGAGGGTAGTCCTGCCTTAGCACTTGGCCACCACAGGTATCCCCAACATAAGTGATGTCGAGCTGACCACGCCCACCCTGGCCCCGAGGTCAAACACAACCCTAATGCGACCCTCAATGAAATTGAGTTTGACACCCCTGGATTAGGGAGCTATTGTGATTGCCATTTTTAATGCTCTTCATCAGTCCGTTGATTGCTGGTGACCCACCAATTGTACAAAGCCATCACATGGAAACAAGGCCTGATTATACAGGGATTTCACGCAGCTGAGTTTCCCAGGTTGGCTTGTCTCCTTAAGCAGGTCTGGCCTTCCCTCACCCTTACGCTTTACGTTCGGAAAGCCCAATGGAGAAAACACAGAATAAAGGATTTATCTAGCGGATGTTCACATATTTCCTGTTTTGTCAGCCTGTTGTAACTCCACTAGGCCCTTTTCCATTCATCCCATGCTCCAAACACCCACACTTACAAACAAAAACACACCTTGTAATTTGACTGTAATTGCTTGCCCCTTGCTTACTCCTCCATCTCCACTGAACCCAAGTCTTAGCTAGATAGAGCGTCGGTTGTTTTTAACCAGTCTAGAAATGAAAGTTAAATTGTACAGGGCTTGCGAGTTGCTTTAACCCTTGTGATTTTCCCTTCAGGTCCCTTGACGGATCGCTCAAACCTGTTAGAGCAGAACCCGGGAAGGAAATAGACAAAAACACTTTTCGCTTTGAAACATGGATTATTACGGCGAGTCAGGGGAGGTGATAGGCAGGCCCGTCTTGCTACTCTCCCTGATTACTCCTAAGTGGTGTAATCCTTTCTCATAGTGCGCCAGGCAGAGAAAGCTGACAAGAAAGTACCTGAGATAGAAAGAAGGAAGCAAGGAGGAAGGAAACATCCTCGACTTACAGTCATTCTTTTAGCGAGTGTTCAGGGTGTTCCCACAACCATTGCAATATCCCCATGCTCATGTGATCAAAATTTGGGTGCTTGGCAATCAGCATGTACAGCTAGTCCTCGACTTTATAACCCGTTCTTTTGGCGACCGTTCAAAGTTACGACGTCCCTGAAAAAAGCGACTTACGATTGCTTTTCACACTTTGCGGCATCCCCATGGTCATGTGATTAAAATTTAAGACAGTTGGATCATGCGATCCCCCTTTTACGACCTTCTGACAAGCTGAGTCAATGGGGAAATGAGATTCACTTAACAACAGTGTTACCCACTTAACAACTATAGGGGTTCACTTAATAAACATGGCCAGAACTATCATAAAATGGGGCAAAACTCACTTAACAAATGTCTCACTTAGCAACAGAAAGTCTGGGCTCAATTGTGGTCGTAAGTCGAGGACTACCTGTTTTTATGCAACATCCCTGGGTCATTTGATTGCCATGAATTGTCCCATGGCTGTGTGACCTAGGCTTCCTGAGTCATTAAAACACACGAGTAGTCCCAAAAACCCTCTTTTATTACAAGAGCTGTGAATTACGTTCATTCACAGCTGAGTCCCAATTACTTGCTCCTTCGGGAGAAGTCCTTCGGGATAATCACCAACATTTATCTCCCTTGACAAGCTGCCAAAAGATCTACTTGGCAAAGCCACACGGAGTCCAGAATCAAACAGAGATGCCGATTGGGAACAGAATTAGCAATGTTGCTTTCCTGCAAAGGGCCAACGTGCCTTTGCTCCTCTTTTAAACCTTATGGGAACGGCCAATCATCTCCAGGCCTTACTCAGGAGTTCTTGCCTTCTGGTAACTGTTCTTACCTTCTGACAGCTCTGCACATGGGCGCACTAGGAACAGGCTCCTCTTGTTCCTCTGCCTCTCTGATGTCCGACTCTGGAGGCTCCGGAGTCCGCGCATAACTCCCAGATGGTCCTCTGACTCAGAGCCCTCGTCCGAGCCTTCCCCAGACTCCAGGACTGGCCCATGTTCCTCCCAGTCTCCTCACTGTCTAACTATGCTGCCAGCTCTGCAGGCTGGTGGTGGACCACAACACTGGCGAGTTGGCCAGACCGAGATGGCTGAGGCAACACAGCCCGAGTGAGTCGGCCGCGGCAAGTTTTCCTAGACCAGGGGTGTCACTCTCAAACTTGATTTCATTGAGGGCTGCATCAGGGTTGTGTTTGACCTTCGGTAGCAGGGGTGGACGTGGCCAGAGTAGGCATGGCCAGATTGATGTTACTCGTGTTGGGAGCACCTGTAATGGCCCGAGCATTCTGCCAGTTTTCTCTGGCAGAATGCTCGGGCCATTACAGGTGCTCCCAATCCTCTGCCAGTGAAAATGGAGCTCAGAAGGGATCCAGAGATCCATTTTCACTGGCAGAGGCAATGCGGGCTGGTCATTTGCTGTTTCCAGGATGGCCCTGCGGGTCAGATCTAAACACCCTGTGGTTTGGATCTGGCCCCCGGGCCTTGAGTTTGACATCCCTGCCCCTTCACCCTTTTGAGTGAAGCTGCCCAGAATCAATAACAATTTCATAAATCAAATAAATAAATAAAATCTGTCCTCTTTTTTCCTGATAGGGGACTCAAGACTCCAGGCATGGGATTCACTCTGTCTTCTAGCTCTACAGACTGGGTTGTAACTGAAGAGAAGCCCCTTCTGATGCTGAGTTTCAACTCAGTCTTGAGCCAGTTCAGACAGGGTTTGAAAAACTTGCAGATTTTGGCTAGAATAGGAGGAATTGTCAGAAATTGGAGTCTTTTCTCTCTTCTTTTTCAGGACCTTGTCCACCAGTGACGATGTCCAGGACCGAGAACACGAGAAGGGCCGCCTGGAGGAGGCGTACGAAAAATGCGACCGTAATTTGGACGAGCTGATCGTTCAGCACTACACCGAGCTGATGACTGCCATCGGCACCTACCAGAGCATCACTGAACGCATCACCACTTCTCGCAACAAAATCAAGCAGGTGAAATTCAAGGCGGAAGATTTTTTCCGGCGCAAGATTGACTTTACGTTCAGTGCAAGCCCAGAGTTATTTCCTTGCGATGTGTCTTACAGTGCCTTTTACCGAAAAAGCACCCTGTATGATACAGACTAGGAAAATATTTAATTAACACAATATGAATGGAATTCTTCCTTCGTTCCCCCCCCCCCCCCCCCCAAATCAAAAAAGTTCAGGGATGGGTGCCAAACAATATACCTGGGGTGAAATCCATGTTGTGTGTTTGGATGTAGATATGCATAACACGGATATGGTAATGTCCTTTCCTGGGCTGGTGGGCAAATTAATTTCTTAAAAGCTAATTGAGGCTCTAGCTTACCTGGAATCTGTGCTCACAGATCAGATACGTTCCTTGCGGCTGCAGTTATAGCAGTGAGGAAAAAAATATACTCTGCACACGGTCAGAATAGCACATTTTGTAATCATTTTTCATTTTTCCCTTTAGAATCATTTACTGCATTCTAACCCCTTCCTTCCTTCCTTCCTTCCTTCCTTCCTTCCTTCCTTCCTTCCTTCCTTCCTTCCTTCCTTCCTTCCTTCCTTCCTTCCTTCCTTCCTTCCCTCCCTCCCTCCCTCCCTCCCTCCCTCCCTCCCTCCCTCTTAGCAATAGACCTTAGACTTATATATCGCTTCACAGTGCTTGATAGCCCTCTCTAAGAGGTTTATAGAGTCAGCCCTTTGCCCCCAACAAGCTGGCTCCTCATTTTACTGATCTTGGAAGGATGGAAGGCTGAGTCAACCTTGAGCCAGTCAGGATCGAACTGCCAGCAGCCAGCAGAATAGGCCTGCAATACTGCAGTCTCACCACTGTGCCACCATGGCCCTCTCTCCCTCCCTCCCTCCCTCCCCACTTAAACTTATATACTGCAAGTGATTTACGGAGTCAGCCTATTGTCTTCAAGAATTTGGGTCCTCATTTTACCAACCTCGGAAGGATGGAAGGCTGAGTCAACTTTGAGCCGTTGAATGGAAGGGTCTGGAAGGAAAAGAAAGCTGCTGGCATCCCTGCACAGAGGGGCCCTTTCTCTTGGGACCCTTCCTCCTAACCCTCGTGAACTTTCCAAATCCATTTAATTCTCTCCAGAAGGGAGTGAGGGCATTCTGGTCCCTTCCAAGGAAAGCCGTTTATTTCAAGGATTGATGTACAAGGTTCAGCTCTGTGTGTGGAGGCAGAGATCAATTACACAAAATTCAGAAATAAACTGTAGGGCGGGCTGACTCTAGACAATTAAGCTCTGCACAGGTCAGAAGCAGATGTAGAGGCCGAATGACCTTGAGGTACCACCTTGAAATCTCCATTGCGGATGAAGGACCTTTTGGTAATTACTCTGCCTGATTAGATTCAGGCATGATGTATTGAAGCGGTTTTCCTTAACCTCTTGGGAAGTGACAGATACTCAGGGCTCTTCTCTTCTCTTCTCCTTCTCTTCTCTCCTCTCCTCTCCTCTCCTCTCCTCTCCTCGCCTCTCCTCTCCTCTCCTCTCCTCTCCTCTCCTCTCCTCTCCTCTCCTCTCCTCTCCTCTCTCTCCTCTCCTCTCCTCTCCTCTCCTTGCTCTCCCCCTCCTTTCTTCCTCTCTAGTCCCTTCCCTTCCCCTCTCTCCATTCTCCTCTCCCTCTCCTCCCTCCTCTTCAGTCCCTTCCCTTCCCCTCCATTCCACTCCCCTGCTCTTCTCTCCCCCTCTGTAGTCCCTTCCCTCCCCTCTCTCCCTTCATCCTCCCCTTCCCTATCCTCTCCCGTCCATTCTCCTAACTCCCCTCCTCTTTTTTTTTTTAATTTGATTTATATGCCGCCCTTCTCCAGAGACTCAGGGCGGCTTACAATGCGTTAAGCAATAGCCTTCATACTTTTGTATATTTATATAAAGTCAGCTTATTGCCCCACAAACTGGGTCCTCATTTGACCTACCTTAGAAAGGATGGAAGGCTGAGTCAGCCTTGAGCCTGGTGAGATTCGAACTTACAGTAATTGCAGACAGCTGGAGTTAATCACAATGCTTTTAGCCTGCTGAGCCACCAAGCCCCTCTTCCCCTCTCTTCTTTTTCTCTTCCACCTTTCCCTCAAACATTGGTCCGTTAAATAATCAGCTCTCCATGGCTGCATCCTCTCTTTTGCTCTTTAGAAACTCTTTAAGTTTTTTTTTAAAAAATTGCATGTATTAAATTCAGGGTTCTTTGCCTGCGTCCTTGAGGCAAAAATTGGAAAGGGGAGGGGTGGGCTAGGAAGCGTCTCTGATGCTTGCTGGGTTTTTTTTTCCAACCTCTTAAGTTATTTTTTTTTCCAGAATTATCCTTTGCTTGATCCACCAAAGGTCATTGAGGGTTATCAGTCTTTCGTTGCATTATTAATCCTCCCATCAGCCCAGAGAGAGAGGCTCATACAGCATATATGTGTGAGTATGCTTGAATGACAGAGTGAGCGACTGTATCGGTCAAGATTGAAAGCCGGGCCTCTGTCCACGGTATAATCCATCTTCACTTTTTAAATTCTAGAATCAGAGAAAGAAAAATCACCTGTAAGCAGATGTGGCAAAACATTGGTGTACTTCAGATTGCCATTAATATGGGGTGTGGCTTTCTCCTGCACAGGAATCAGCGTTTTTAGCGGAGGCGAATTGTTTTTTGCTATTGATTTATTAGCCTTAATATCTAATTAAAACTCAAGTTACAAGAGACAAGTTTCCAGATGGTAGTTGGAAAAAACTTCCTAACAAACTGAGCAGTTTTACTGTAGTAGTAGGACCAGTAGACTTAACCAGACTGGGATGATTATTATGATTATTATGATTATTATGATTATTATGATTATTATGATTATTATGATTATTATGATTATTATGATTATTATGATTATTATGATGATGA
>JAWJVD010000213.1:393769-431269 GCA_038048745.1 Coluber constrictor foxii
TGGGAGTTGAAGTACACACGTCTTCAAATTGCCAGGGTTGAGAAACACAGTGTTATAGCAGGGGGAGGGGGGAACCTGAGACCCAGAAAACTGGTATTTGCTCGCAAGTCTATTTCATCTGGGACTTACCGAAAAGCTGACGCCACGGCTGCATGATTTCTCCAGGATGTTATTGTAACTGTGAAATTGGCACCACAATCGTGCGGCTGTTTGTTGGCTGCTATGCAAAAATAGGAGTATAATCTTGTTTTTCTTCAACGTGGTTTTCTTTTTAGATGCCAGTAACCCCTGGATATTTGGATACCTGTGCCCTGTTTCACTGATTTGTCTTGTCTTAATGATGAGACGGCAGCTTCCTGCTGGTCCAAGCCACTGTTGTCGAAAGGGTGTTTTGCCCTGTTTCACCCCCCCAAGCAGCACCGCTCTATAATTTTATTTATTCATTATATTTATACGCCGCCCATCTCCCTACCCATAGCGACTCGATGCAGTCAATCCATAACAAAGTGCCTTCTCCATTTCCCGCCGTCTCAGAAGCCGTTGGGTATGTCTTATGGGATAGCATTATCTTTCTGATCTCTGGAACTATTGTGGTTGTGTAATAATTTCGGATCTTGTCACAGGTAAGGAAAGTCTCGGGGGTTTTTCGCTTCCTTTCCGTGTTTTTGCAAGCACTCGCAGCAGCAACATGGAAGTATACACGAGATCAGTTGTTTTTCTTTTTTTGGGGGGGGGGAGGGAAAAAAAACCCCCTCACATGTTTTTGAATATTAGACATCTCTGGATTTGTGTTTCAAAGCTTTTTATGTTTCGCCAGTGATAACAACCTCACCAGGGAGGTGTTTGCCTGTCTGCTCTTCCGCTGTTTAAAAAGTAGGAGAGGTGGGGGGGGGGGGGGAACGAGGCAATTTGTATTCGAGACAAAAACAACAGTTGAGAAAAGCCATTACCAGCTTTTGTGGATTGCATTGTTTTTAAATGACATTAGAGGTGTGCGATGCAATCCGGCCAAAATTAACAGGATAAATTTGGAGTGCCTTATAGTTGAGTCCAACAATGGGTTCCACATATGCTTGCCACTGGTTGGCCACGCGGGCACTCGCCCACCCGCCGTCGCCACTACCGCTTTGCTCGAACCAGTACGAACGGGCCGAATACCACCTCTGGCTGGGTCCCACTTCTTGCTTTTAGTCAGCAACTCATTCCTTCTGGTATATGGACCCCCGGCCTCGCTGATATTAAATTGACTTGCAGGATTTGTGCTCCTTTCCTTCCGCAGGGTTTTCCTATAGCTGACTCCCCTGGTGGATGGTTCAGTGTTTTCTCCCCTTATCATTGGAGATGCTAAACTAATCCGGGAGAGATCCAGCCTAGAATTAAGGAGAAATTTCCTGACAGTCAGAACAATTAACCAGTGGAACGACTTGCCTCCAGAAGTTGTGGCTGCTCCAACACCAGAGGTTTCTAAGAAGAGATTGGACAGCCATTTGTCTGAAATGGCATAGGATTTCCTGCTTGAGTAGGGGGTTGGACTAGAAGACCTCCAAGGCCCCTTCCAACTCTGTTATTCTGTTTGATTCAGTATTGGAGAAGGAATGAATTGGCGATGGAAGTGGAGTTATCCATTGTTCCCTGTCTGCAAAATTCAGTTGGTTACCCAGGTCGTTTTTGATTTACGGCCACAACTGAGTGCAACATTTCCATCGGCAAGCAAAACAGGTGTTTAATGAGTTGCACTCCTCCAACTGTTTTGCCATAGTTGTTAACTGAATTGCTGCAGTTGTTAAGTGAATAATATGGTCGTTAAGCAAGTCCATCTCCCTCGTTGGCTTTGCTCGTCGAAGATCCTCAATGGGGATCACCATGTCATAAACCCACGCCGGTTGCTAAGTGCCCGAATTTTGATAACATGTCCATGGGGAGGCTACAACAGAGTCAGGTAACGCATTCCAGGCATTATCACTCTGTTGCTGAAGTCTTATTTTCTGCAATCGAGTTTGGAGCGGTTTATCTTGAGTTTGTATCTCTTTTTTGACCTTGTATTGTTGCGGTTGAAGCTGAAGTAGTCATTGACAGGTTAGGACGTTGTAGCAGACAATTTTGTGTACTACGCTTAGCTCAGACCGAAGGTGGTGTAGTCCTAGGTTGTGCAGGCCCAAAATTTCAAGCTGGTGGCATAAGGGATTCTGTTGCGAGCAGAGGAGTGGAGGACTCCTCTCGTGAAATACCTCTGGACTCTCTCAATTGTATTAATGTCCGATATACAGTGTGGATTCCAGACAGACGAGCTGTATTCGAGAATTGGTCTGGCCAAGGTTTTGTATTCCCTGGTTAACAATTCGATGTTACCGGAGAAGAAGCTTCGCAAAATTAGGTTAACAACTTGGCAATGCTGTAACGGGGAGCTCTGGGAGTTAGATCATTTGAGATGAGTACTCCAAGGTCCTTGACAGAGTGAGGGTCGTCTACGAGGTCTTATCCGCCCAGTTTGTATTTAGTGTCCTGAAAAAAAAATTGTTACCTGCCCTTTGATTTGAGCTCCTTCCTGACCCTCGGACTCACCTCGGTCCCTCTTGCGGTTTCCCCTTCTTTGCAGGTGAAGGAGAACCTGGTTTCCTGCAAGATGCTCCTGCACTGCAAGCGGGACGAGCTGCGCAAGCTGTGGATCGAAGGGATCGAGCACAAGCACGTCCTGAATCTGCTGGACGAGATCGAGACCATCAAGCAGGTGCCCCAGAAGCTGCAGCAATACACGGGCAGCAAGCATTACCTGATCGCCACGGATATGCTGGTAAGAGGCGTCCCGCTCGCTCTTGAGACAGACAGCTGTCACCTTCCTGTCCGCGGCTAGAGATCTCCTATCAGGACCGGAGTAATTACCTCTTGCCGTTTTTTGCTTTGTTCTCTCCGCCTGCCTCTTTGGCGCTCTTCTGCCACTCACTCCTCCTTTTTTTAAAAAAAACCCTTCACTCTATTAACCTCTCTGGATGCTTTCAAAGCGCCAAAGACTTTGACCTGCTGTCTTTAACCTCCGATTGCTGTCCTCTCCTATCTTGTCGGTTGTCTGCACGTTTCGTGTCTGTTCCTTTTCTCTCCAACACCTCATTTCCTTACCCCCAGGAACCCTTCAGCTGTCTTGTCTGGGTTTTCAGCGTCTGCTTTTTTTTTGTTTTTGTTTAACAGCTCGGGAAGCTTCCTTTTTTTTTAAAG
This sequence comes from Coluber constrictor foxii, assembly GCA_038048745.1. Lineage (NCBI taxonomy): Eukaryota > Metazoa > Chordata > Lepidosauria > Squamata > Colubridae > Coluber > Coluber constrictor. Next base: position 396,980 of record JAWJVD010000213.1, read on the forward strand.
AGCTTTCCCTGTGCAGTATGTTATTTCTTTCTTACATTTCATTTTGACGATTGAGACATCTGCCTCGTCTTAATACGGCTCTCCTGTGGCTTTCTACCTGTGTCTCGAAGTTCTGGGCCTTGAAATATTATTGGCTGTGTGTCTTTTTTATATGAGAGGTCCTTGCTACTCTCTGAGCTTGGTCTCCGGAGAAGGGCGGCATATAAATCAAATCAAATTTAAAAAAAAAATAAAAATAACAAAACGATCCAGAATCATCCAGAAACGGAGCTCATAAGTTATAAAGTGACCATGTAGAAAGAAGCACTCTATACAAATGGTGCCATGCCACCATCAGGCACCAAATATTCTCCAAAACCCTTTGTGTTTCTCATGGTCTCCTAAAGGACTAAACAGGTATAGACGTCAATGCTATTCGGAAAGCACTGAGAGGTCAGTCCTGCTGATAAAAGAGATCGAGGCATGGAAAGTGTTGGCAGGGATGAATGAAAAAATACAACTGGCTAGGCAAATGAGAGACAGACATTGAAATTGGGATTGTCTTGGGAGGGCAAGAATATTTGCAGCTCAGGGTTGGAATGAGGGGTCTTTGGGGGTCTCTGAGCTTGGTGGTTTTCTTATAGAAAAAGTGGTTCTCCGGGTCCGCTTCACGGTACTAGTTCTCACCTATAAGGCCCTACATGATTTAGGTCCAGGATATTTACAGGACCTTCTCCTGCCTGCTTCCCACCGTCCTGTTCGCTCACATAGGGCCGCTCTCCTCAGGGTCCCGACGGCGAGCCAATGTCGTCTAACGGTGCCCAGGGGTAGGGCATTCTCTGTGGGTGCTCCCACCCTCTGGAATGAATTACCTACCGAGCTCCGGATGGCTCCTGATCTCCGCTCCTTCCGTCGGGAGCTGAAGACTTGGCTGTTCAAGCAAATAGGCTGACTCTGATTCCGGGTTTATTATTTATCATTAATTAGTTATTTGATTTAAAGTGCAATTTTATTGTACATGTTTCTTAACTTGTGTTCGCCACCCTGAGTCCTTCGGGAGAAGGGCGGCATATAAATACATGTAATAAATAGATAGATAGATAGATAGATGATAGATAGATAGATAGATAGATAGATAGATAGATAGATAGATAGATAGATAGATAGATAGATAGATAGAGATAGATAGATAGATAGATAGATAGATAGATAGATAGATAGATAGATAGATAGATAGATGTTTCATGACCCAACTAGGTAACATCACCAGTGTTAGAAGGGTTTGAGGAGGAGGAGGACAACGACTGTGGTGTCTTTGGTGCTCTCAGTTTTGTGGTTTTCTTACAGACGTTTCTTGACCCAACCAGGGAACATCATCACTGCTAGAAGAGAGCGGGGTTTGTGGAGAGAAGAGGGGAAGGAGCAGGAGGACGACTGGCATCCTTGGTGCTCTCTGAGCCTGGTGATTTTCCTGCAGATTTTTCATGACCCAGCTAGGTAATATCATCAGTGCTAGAGGAGGGTGGGTTTTGCTCTCTGTTTATATACACGTGGCTTGCCCTGACGGAGTTAGTGGGACCTCCTCACCAGCAATCAGCGCCAGATAAGCAGAGATTTAACACCCAAGATCAATACTTGGTCAACAATCTCATTGGTACAATGGCTCTCTCTCTCCCCTACTCTGACCCAGGTAAATATATTGTGTGAAACAAGATTTGTGACTCTCCAGGGAGCTCCCCTACATTAAGTACCATGTTCTGGCCCACGAAGATAAGTGGACTTCCTTGATATTTGTTTTCCCTTTGAAAACGCTTCGCTTATCAGCCAAGAAATGGAACATTTTCAAAGGGGGAAAAGAAACCCCAAGAAAATCCAACTGCCTTTTGAAGAAAAAACACCTTTGGGACAACCGGGGCCTGGATGGTAGAGAATCTCCGTAGACAAACCGGGTTCTGGGCCACTTCATAACTGAAAGGAAAAAACAAAAGCCTTGAGATTTGCTTCTTCCTTTCAGCGTAAGAAACAAATTGAAAGTGGAAATTCTCTGCTTTGTAGAAATGCAGTCCCCGCGTCAACCTCTGGAACGAGCCAAGATGACATTGAAAGGGCCACACGCACGCATCGCATACGGCCGTGTAATACGGATCGGTCAGAACATGACGCGGGACAGAAGTCGCATCGTTGGTGTGGCGGCAATGTAATTACAGGCAGGTCACCTTTTTTGCGCCCCTCGTCTCTCGTACAGCGTGGAAGGGGGATGAAATCATTAATCTCTCCCCCCCCTCCCACAAGGTTGATCAAAATGTAGGGCATGGTTATGTCAACCATTCTCAGCCAGCCCCCTTTGCCAACAGCCCTGCCTTGATTCGTAGAAAGAGAGTTGAGAACAAAAGTCTATGCCTTGATCTGCTTTGGGGGGAAATCTTCATTTTAAAACACCAGATAGTTCAAGGGTCACAATTTTTCTAGTCCTGTTCTTTCTTCTCAAGGAACGCCTGCAAGGAAAGCCACAGTTCTCCTCCTCCTCCTCCTCCTCTCTCCACAAACTCTACTTCCTTCTAGCACTGATGATGTTCCCAAGTTGGGTCATGAAACGTCTGCAAGAGAAAAGCACCAAGCTCAGAGCTCCAAAGAACCTACAGTCTTCCTCCTCCTCCTCCTCCTCCTCCCTCACCACAGACCCTCACTCCTTTCTAGCATAGGTGATGTTACCTAGTCGGGTCAGGAAACATCTAAGCACCAAGGACCTCAAAGTTGTTGTCTTCTCCTTCTCCTTCTCCTTCTCCTTCTCCTTCTCCTTCTCCTTCTCCTTCTCCTTCTCCTTCTCCTTCTCCTTCTCCTTCTCCTTCTCCTTCTCCTTCTCCTTCTTCTCCTTCTCCTTCTCCTTCTCCTTCCTTCTCCTTCTCCTTCTTCTCCTCCTTCTTCTCCTTCTCCTTCTCCTTCTCCTTCTCCTCCTTCTCCTTCTCCTTCTCCTCCTTCTCCTTCTCCTTCTTCTCCTTCTTCTCCTTCTCCTTCTTCTCGTCCTCCTTCTCCTTCTCCTTCTCCTTCTCCTTCTTCTCCTTCTCCTCCTCCTCCTCCTCCTTCTCCTTCTCCTTCTCCTTCTCCTCCTTCTTCTTCTCCTTCTCCTTCTCCTTCTCCTTCTTCTCCTTCTTCTCCTTCTCCTTCTCCTTCCCCTCCTTCCCCTCCTTCCCCTCCTCCTCCTCCTTCCTCCCTCCCTTCTCCCAACAAACTCCACTCCCTTGTAGACTAATGATGTTCCCAAGTTGGGTCATGAAATGTCTGGAAAAAAACAACAACCAAGCTCAGAGAGCAGCACGGACCCCACAGTCCTCCTCCTCCTCTTCCCCCTTCCCCTCCTCTTCCTCTCCTCCTCCCCCCCTCCCCAAACAAACCCTTCTAAATTGATGTTGTTCCCAAGTTGGGTCATGAAACATCTGTAAGAAAACCACCAAGCTCAGCAAACACCAAGAATCCCTCATTGGGAGCCTGGTGGAGCAGTGGACTAAAGTGCTGTTAAATAGCACTTAGCTGCCAGCTGCCTGCAATTACTGCCAGTTCGAATCTCACCAGGCTCAAGGTTGACTCAGCCTTCCATCCTTCCCAGGTAGGTAAAATGAGGACCCGGATTGTGGGGGCAATAAGCTGACTTTGTATAAAAAAAGAACACCGCTTGGGGGGGGGCGCGAAAGCCCTACTAAGCAGATATATACAAAAGTAAGAAGGCTATTGCTTAACGCTGAGTCTCCGGAGAAGGGCGGCGTATAAATCGAATCAATCAATAAATAAATTTCATTCTCTGAGTTACAAAGATTCCCTTTGGTCAAAACCTTGCTTGAGATCTATTGCGAATCCTGTGTGTAGAGAAGAGTCTCTTTTGGGGTGGGGTGGGGGGGAGAGGGGAAAGTCTGCAATCTCCTTTCCTTTTAAATTCTCCCTGTTGCCGATGATCTAGAAGGCAGCTCTTTAAGTTCAACCTTCTTAAGCCTCTCTCTCTCTGGCTTCATATCAGAATGAAGCCATAATTGGGTTCTTGCTTCTGGGTGACTCTATTGTTTTTCATTGTCTCATCTGTATAAAATCATTATTAAACTGTCAAGGGTGCATAATGTGGTAGTTTTTTGGGTATTTTTTTTTTTTGGATCTCCCTCTTCTTTGTCCTCAAGGCAAACAGCTGTTGGCTTATCAAAAGGCCCAAAATGATTCCACCAAGGCGGGCGATCCGTCTCCTGAGAAATGGGAGAACTGATAAATATTGTTGCCTGTAGCTTTGTGATAGGTGCCGTTGAAATTAGACCTTTGCAGTCATTGTGCGCTTCCATGCAAACACGTTAATGGCATAATTCCTGGAGCCGCCTCGCATTTCTGCAGTCTCTCCTTTGTATTCCACTCACATTAATTGAAGTAATTTTGCCACTGAAGCGTGTTTCCAACCTCTGCATTTAAATTGAAATTTTAATTCCCTCATTGTTTGGCCAAGACGTCTGAAGATGGCTTGTTACAGGTTTCATTATCACTCAAAACACTCCAGCTGCTTCTAATGTGCAATGATTAATTCTGGGAAGACTTATTAATGTAAGGAAGGAAACCTTCCCCCCCACCCCCAAAAGCCGGAGCAAAGGCATCTTGGCACTGGCTGCTATTTGTATGGGGCTAGATGAAGGAAAATGTGCGTTTGTAGCCGGCTGTCTCAGGGACCCGCTTAAAATTTGCAGACAGGAGCTTTCCAAGTTATCAGGAGGACGTCCTGTGTCAGCGTTTCAGGACTAAATTCAGGAAGGCTGACATCTTCGCCCCTCGTGTGCAAGACGATGGTGTGTCCTGCCCGCCAGTATAATGCTTGTGCTAACAAATAAGTTGTGTTATTCACCGCCCTGAGTCCAATAGGAGAAAGGCCGTATGCAAATTGAATAAATAATAATAATAATAATTCACCAGATTGGAAGAAAAAGATGATTATGGATTGTAGAAGATTACTGAGGAAGGGGTTAAACATGTCATAAGTCACGTGTCCTTGTGGCCCCACAAGAGATCTTGAATGCCTTTCTTATCTCCCGCTCATTTCCCTTGACTGTTAGTTGGTCAGATTCTTGTAGAGAGCTTAAGTTTGCAATAAATCTTTAGACTCGTTTGAACTGCTTGAATCTCTTGATTTGGCTTGACTGAGTAGCAGTCAAGGGAAATGAGTGGGAGATAAGAAAGGCATTCAAGGTGCACTGGAATCTTGTGGGTGGGAAGGAACTTGTGATTTATGAATGTTTGATCCCTCCCTCAGGCTGAGCCTGGTCATCTCCTACACAGATTGGGTTTCTCTGATTCCACTGAAGCTTGGTTTCTATTTCTTCCAAGCTATTGTGCAGCCCTTATCTGCTGGATACACAAATGTGCCCCACTCTGTGGAACCTACAAGATAATATGCTGCTTTTTTGTGTTGCGAATCACATAGAGCTAGGGGCATAGGGGAGTAGTAGCTAACAATTTCAGCTCCTGAAGTGCTGGGTAGAGACAAGATAATGGTTGTCTTAAGCTCTGTTCTCTGTCTCTCTCCCTCTTCCTTCATCTCTCTCCCTCTCTCTCTCCTTCTCTTTCTCTCCACTTTGGTCTAGTGCAGGGGTCTATAACCTGTGGCTCTTTGGGCCCTCTGCCACGGCTCCCTGTCCCATCAATGGTTGGTCCCACCCCTTGCCCCTCTTATTTCTTTTTTGGACTCCAGCCCGAAGCGGCAGGAAGCAAAAACTGCCTTACACGCAAATGTGGCGCGAAGGCAGGAGCCACTTCGCTCCTGCGCTCTCTTCCCCCTTTCCTCCTCTTGTGACCCTCTGGCTGGCTGTGGCTGAGCTGGGAGCGTGCGCATGCGCGGGGAGATCCTTCTCAAGGCGGGGTCATGAGAGGAGGGGGAGGAGAGGAGGATAATCACCCGAAGGAAGGAGGGGAAAGAGAGAGAGAGACACACACACACACACAGAGTGATACACAGAGAGGGGGTCAGAGGGAGAGAGAGATACAGAGAGAGAGAGACTTGGGGAAGTGGGAAGAGGGGAAGATGGGAGAGGGACAGAGGGACAGATACAGAGAGAGGGAGAGAGACATAGAGAATGGTTTTGTGGCTGGGTAGGCGTGGCTAGGGGGTAATGTGACTGAATGGGAGTGAGTGACATTGAGTTGGCCACGCCCACCCAGATTTTGTGGCTCCCGGTGTGTTTTTTTCTGTGGGAAATGGGTCCAAGTGACACTTTGAGTGTTTAAGGTTGCCGACCCCTGGTCTAGTAGTTAATTTGCTAGCCTAGAAACCAGGAAATGGTGAGTTTTACTCTCACCTTAAGCATTAAAGCCAGCTAGGTGACTTTGAGCCAATCACCAGGAGACGGTGAGCTCTAGTCCCACCTTAGGCCCGAAAGCCGGCTGAGTGACTTTTTCGACTGTTCACCAGGAGGCTAGGAGTTCTAGTGCTGTTTTGGATACGAAAGCCGACTGGGTGACTTTGGTCCAGTCCCTCTCTCAGCCCAAACCACCAGTTATTTTGGGGGAAATAGGAGGAGGAAAGAGTATTAAATATGCTTGTGAGTTATTTATAGACATATCAAAGGAGATGTAAATAAATAATAAATAGAAGTGAAAACCATTGGAAGGGCCATTTAAGATATTGAGTCAAACTCCCTGTTCATGCTGGTATCCAAATTAAACCCTCCTGAGATTATAACAGCAGTGACCAGCTCTGGAAAAAGTGACTTATAACCACTTCCCACACTTACGACCATTGCGGCATCCCCATGGTCACCTGGTGATTTACATTCATGCTTGACAACTGGCTCAGATTTATGACGGTTGCCATGTTCCTGAGTCATGTGATCCTCTTTTGCGACCTCTTGACAAGCAAAGTTGATGGAGGAACCAGGTTCGTTCAACAACCCGATTACAGATTTAACAACTGCCGTGATTCACTTAATGGCCAGAAAAGTTGGAAAATGGGGCAAATTTCTCACTTAGCAATGTCAATTTCGGTCTCAATTGTGATTATAAGTTGAAGACTACCTGTAAAAAAAAGAGAGAGAGAGAGAGAAAGAGAGAGAGAGAGAGAGAGAGAGCTTTTTTTTACAGGTACCCCCTTTCTCCCAAAATAAGACATCCCTTGATAATAAGCCCAATCGGGCTTTTGAGCAATGCACTAAAATAAGCCTCTCCCTGAAAATATTTAAATGCAGAGCTGGAAATCAGGTAAGACGGCAAGAGGAGCCCCATCTTGCTCCACGCGCCCCAAAATAATAAGACCTCTCCGAAAATAAGGCCAAACACTTATTTCGGGGTTCAAAAAATATAAGACGAGGTCTTATTTTTGGGGAAACATGGTAGTCTATCTATCTATCTATCTATCTATCTATCTATCTATCTATCTATCTATCTATCTATCTATCTATCTATCTATCTATCTATCTATCTATCTATCTAGTCATCTATCTAGCCATCTATCTAGCCATCCATCCATCCATCCATCCATCCATCCATCCATCCATCCATCCATCCATCCATCCATCCATCCATCCATCCATCCATCCATCCATTTATCTATGGTATCTTTGTATCTATCTATCTGTCTGTCTGTCTGTCTGTCTGTCTGTCTGTCTGTCTGTCTGTCTGTCTATCTATCTATCTATCTATCTATCTATCTATCTATCTATCTATCTATCTATCTATCTATCTATCTATCTAGCCATCCATCCATCCATCCATCCATCCATCCATCCATCCATCCATCCATCCATCCATCCATCCATCCATCCATCCATCCATCCATCCATCCATCCATCCATCCATCTATCTATCTATCTATCTATCTATCTATCTATCTATCTATCTATCTATCTATCTAATCTTTGTATCTATCTATCTATCTATCTATCTATCTATCTATCTATCTATCTATCTATCTATCTATCTATCTATCTATCTATCTATCTATCTATCATTCCTCATCATCTATCATCTATGATCTCTCTATGATCTCTCTCTCTCTTTCTCTCTCTCTCTCTCTCTATCTCCTATTCCTCATCATCTATGATCTATCTATCTATCTATCTATCTATCTATCTATCTATCTATCTATCTATCTATCTATCTATCTATATCTCTCTATCTATCTATCTAATCATCTCTACCTACCTACCTACCTACCTGTGTGTCACCTGGTTTTATGTAGGATGAAACCCATGTATACTTCGTATCTCTGCATGTTATCCTAATAATTATCTAGCAATGTATGGTTTGGAAATATATATTTACACGTGCCCAGTGCCTTTGAACAATCGCATTATTGCTGCAGAGAGTTACCGTAGCTATGGAATGTCGCTTGAGATTTAGCACGAAGCCTTCTCAAATGTACATTAAAGAGTTTTTATTAGAATGAAGAGGAAAAAAGCAGGCACAGACCCTATTAGCTGCCATCGGCCTCGGGTCTCAAAAACTAATACGAGAAGCCTCTCCCTGTACGAGATCCCACTGCAATCTGTTGGAGCACCGTACTTCAAGAAGCCTATCGCACAATCTCAAACAATTAAAAGAACACCGAACAAGCACACTATCTTAATGCAGATTTTCTAGCAATAAGTAGGGTTTATTGTCTGCTGTCTGTTGCACTTATATATTCCATATAAAATATTTATTGCCAATTGGCATTCATTTGGGGCCAGAAAACACTTGATTACGTTGAGGCAGATAATTCAAAAATAATAATTAATCTGACGATCTAATAATTCCCCAGCGTCTGTGGAGCAAAGTGGCAAAGAGGCATTGGATAGAATTAAACCACTCAGTTCTGGGCAATGTTTGTAACAGAAATATTTGATTCCTTGTAGTGAGAGTCTGGCTGTTCCTTGGCTATACAGGAATACACTATAAATGACTTATAACCATTTTTCACACTTAACCACCATTGGGGGGTGGGAGTCACATGATCAAAATGTGGACACTTGGCAAAGTATATTAATATATGTATTTATGTAGGTAGGTAGGTAAGTACAGCTAGTCCTCGACTTACCACTATTCATTTAGTGACCGGTCAAAATTACAACGGCACTGAAAAACATGACTTACATCCAAGTCTTGCCCTTACAACCACTGCAGCATCCCCAGGTCACATGATCCAAATATGATTGCTTGGTCATGTGATCACCCGTTACGCCCTTCCCAGCGAGCCAAGTCAATGTGGAAAGCTGGATTTGCTTAATCCAGCTACAGGATTCATTTAATGACTGCAGTGATTTACTTAACCGTAGGAAAAAGGTTGTAAAATTGGGCATGACTCACGATAGTAGCCACTGATTTGTTGATCAACAGAAATTCTGGCCTCAATTGTGATCATAAGTCGAGGACTACCCGTATTAACATTGGCCTAATGTGTTGAGGCTTTCCGACATCTATGAAAGACATTCATGGCCCTTTTCAGCCCAATAATTCTATGTTTCCAGGATTCTGTGAGCATAATAGATCAAATCAAGAACGTATTAGCTTTTTCTCTTTCTTTTTTCTCTCTCTCTAGGATAGATATACAGTGTATAGTTGCATACATACACACAGACATATAGATGCGTAGATTGATCGATTGATAGATAGATAGGTGGGTGGGTGGATGATGGATAGTAGGGATGGATGGATGGATGCAAGAGAGAGATAATAGATGGATCATGGATGGAAGATAGATGATAGATAGATAGATAGATAGATAGATAGATAGATAGATAGATAGATAGATAGATAGATAGATAGATAGATAGATAGATATGGATGGACGGACGGACAGACGGATGGATCCTAGATAGGTGAGGGAGATTGGATGGATGGATAGAGATAGATAGAGAGATGATGGATGGTTACTAGATTATATAGCTAGAGTGAGAGAGAGGGTTGGGGAGGGTTGGGGAAGATAAATTCACATTTCTGAACCTTCCATCTGCCTGAAAGAGGGACTCTGGGTTGCATACAATAAAATATCAAAATATAAAACAGTATATATAAATTAAAACGTTGAGAGCTTCTAAAAATTTAGACTTCATTTTTTATAAAAAAATAATAATAATTCATAGCGGAATCCTTTTAGTGTTATTTTTCTTCAGTGGTTATCTGCCCACTCTGGATACGCCTGTTTTGGGCTGCCTTCACCCGTGTCGTGTGGCTGCTCCCAAAAATCGATCCAGGCTTCGTCCTTCTGTAAATTTGTCACCGGAGTTGAGCAAAAGTGCGTAACTTTGATTTAAAATGCCGCCCCGGAGACTCTAACCCTAACCCTTTCCCGAACATGATTCCATCTACTTCAATCAAAGGCTATAAATGTCTCGCCTTGAGAAAAGCGACAGGGGAGCCGACGTTGACCGCGGTCGTCCATTTTAATCGGATGCGCTGGCCTTGATAAATACCCGACCTTTCTCACACGGGGCTTATTCATAAATAAGAGTTACATTACCCATTAGCCCCGGTGTCTAGATTTAGCATCGGTTCTGATGCCTGGATCGAAGGGGAGAAGAGATATGGGTCACCTGGGCCTTGGGCAAAAGGATGGCTGTATACATTTGCCCATAAAAAGAAAGGGGTCAAGGTTTGGGGTCAGGAGGAGACCCACAACTGCGCAGAGGCTTCAGCGAATATAATTTGATATTTTTTCGAAGGCATCCTGCCGAAGGGGAGCTGATCCCTTCCTCTTCATATTTGAGGACAATTGTCCTGCCAATTTTATTGGCAGGAGAGGAAGTTGGTCGGTCCAGTCTGCTGGCCCAGTGGTCAAATTGGAAGCCAAAGGACATACTTTCCTAAGTAGTGGAAAGACAGAAGGGGACCTTTTAAAAAATATATTTTATTTATACATTTTTTCTTTAATAAACATAAAAACTCAATATCTACATGAACAGTGTGTTGTCTGGGTACCGTTAATTTTGAGAAATAATAGTAATAATAATATTCATAGCATTGATAACAATCACAGAATAATAAGTGGCTAAGTCGCTGAGCTTGTCGATCGAAAGGTTGGCAGTTCAGCGGTTCGAATCCCTAGTGCCGCGTAACGGGGTGAGCTCCCGTTACTTGCCCCAGCTTCCGCCAGCCTAGCCGTTCGAAAGCAGGTAAAAAAATGCAAGTAGAAAAATAGGGATCACCTTTGGTGGGAAGGTAACGGTGCTCCTTGTGCCTTTGGCGTTGAGTCATGCCGGTCACATGACCACAGAGACGTCTTCGAACAGCGCTGGCTCTTCGGCTTTGAAATGGAGATGAGCATCGCCCCCTAGAGTCAGGAACGACAAGCACATATGTGTGAGGGGAACCTTTACCTCTATCCATACTAATAAACCTTCGTTGTATAATTAATCATTTTCTTAAACTTTTGAATTTCTAACTTCTGCTCTGTTTCTTACCCTTTCCCACCCCCTCTCTAAAAATTGTGGGAAACGGGTAAAGCCATTATTTCATTTATTTCACCCACCAAGAAGCGAAGGAGGTGCCTGCCCGTTCATGGAGCAGGCCATGCAGAAGAGCTTAGGGGCACCCAGCCATGTTTTTTATTTTATTTTATTAGTATTATAGCCTCTAATCCAATTTTCTGATCTTGTTTTGCGTTTTGTTTGGCTAACTTCATTGTAGAGACAGGAAGCGGAAGAGAATCCCACCCCCCTCCTTCCCTTTGTAATACAATTCCGCCTCGGCTTCCTTTAATATACTTATCAATAACTTCATCTTTTCCTGTTTAATCTGGTGAATCCTATTATCCAAGACCTTCGGTGGCATTAAACGGTTAGCGGCTCCCCTCGGCTTCTTTTGCGTGGGGCGGGCTCATGCTTGACCCCCTTCCTCCCCCCCTTCCCCCCCGTTTAACGCATCAACAAGCACCGGTCTCTCCTGAGTATTTTCTTTTGCTTGGTCGCTCCACTAATAACAACCCTTCATTTTAGGCAGATGAAAGTTTATTAAATAAGGACGGGTGGTAAGGAAGGGGAGGGACTTAGTGGTAGTTGGGATTGTGCCAAGAGCTGCTGAGCACAACGTCCAGGTCCCTGACTTACGACAGTTTGTTTAGTGACCGTTAGAAGTTAACAACGGCACTGAAAGAAAGGGGGCTTATGACCGTTTTTCACACTTAATGACCATTGCGGCACGTGATTGATCTTCGGATGCTTGGCGGCTAGTTCATATTTATGACAGTTCTAAAGTCCTAGGATCACGTGATCCCATTTTGTGACCTCCTGCCGAGCAAAGCCAGAGAGGTTTGTGGAGAGGAGGAGGAGAGGGGTGCCTGTAGGGTCCTTCATGTTCTCGGAACTTGGGGGTTTTCTTCCAGACGTTTCATGACCCAACTAGGGAACATCATCAGTGCTAGAAGGGAGTGGAGTTTGCTTGTTCTGTCAGTGTGGGTTGAACACAACAACAGTGTTAAATCAACATCCTAATCAAGGAAACATCAAGAAGACTCTCAACGAACACTGGCTGGACAGCCATTTGTAAATAGACAGAGAGCAAACCCCACCACCTTCTAGCGTTGATAACGTTCCCTAGCTGGGTGATGAAACGTCGGCAAGGAAACCACCAAGCTCAGAGACCTCTAAACACCTCAGAGGTATAATAAGGAAGATACCTACTACTTTCAGATGCTAAGAATTTAAAGGCCGCATTCAGAATCTTCTTGAAATATTAAAAGAGATAGTTTACTTTGAGCAATCAACATAGGCCTCCTACCGTAATTTAAATCTACAAATCAAAACAATAGATGGAATTGCTATCATTATTTATTCCACCAAGGACTGCGGTTCAACCCTGAACTACAAACAATTCTCTTCTCTTTCAGTTCCTCATATGTGTGTATTTTCTTTTTGGAGGCAGGGGTCTTGCACCGGGCGTCACTCAATGCATTAATCTGCTGGATAGCTCAGCAGACTAATGCATTGTAATTAACTCCGGCTGCCTGCAATTACTGGAAGTTCGAATCTCACCAGGCTCAAGGTTGACTCAGCCTTCCATCCTTTCTAAGGTGGGTAAATTGAGGACCCAATTTGTGGGGGCAATAAGCTGACTTTGTATAAATATACAAAAGTATGAAGGCTATTGCTTCACGTATTGTAAGCCTCCCTGAGTCTCCGGAGAAGGGCGGCATATAAATCAAATTAAAAAAAAACCCCTCCCTACCAGTCTTGCATCCCCCCCCCCCACTTTGAATATCCCAAAGTGAACTCAGCAGGGATTATTTTTCCTGATATCACAGCTCCCTCCTTCTTTTCTTTCCCTCTCCTTAATCCGGCATGTCAGAGCAAGGCTAGAGAGAGAGTAGCCCCCCCCCCCCCCCGCCTCTTTAGGCTGAACAAAAGAGAACACAAAAGTAGTCTAATCCCAGCAGCTGCTGGGGATTTGCAAAACCTGGCCCATCTGAGACCCCCCCCCCCCGCCTCCCCTTTCATTACATTACCAGCCCCGAGACGCAAAGCAGCACCAAAAGGCTCTTGTTTAAAATAATATTTCGTTTGTCAGGACGGCTAGCAACAAAAAAAAAAGGATGCGTGTTTTGGGCTTAGAGAAAGATGATTGGATTGAAAGACTTTGTGGAAACAAAGAGCCAGTGCCTTAAGACTCACCCAAAATCTTTTTGCATTAACAGAAGGATGGAAACAGTGGTGAAATCCAATTTTTTATACTACTGGTTCTGTGGGCGTGGCTTGGTGGGCATGGCAAGGGAAGGATACTGCAAAATCTCCACTCCCACCCCACTCCAGGGGAAGGATACTGCAAAATCCCCACTCGGGGGCCAGCCAGAGGTAGTATTTGCCAGTTCTCTGAACTGCTCAAAATTTCCACTACCAGTTCTCCAGAACCTGCTGGATTTCACCCCCTGGATGGAGTCAAGATCAAGTGAGGGATTAATACCATTTTCTAAGGCCTTGGTAAGGCCACACTTGGAATCCTGCATCCAGTTTTGGTCGCCACGATGTAAAAGAAGATGTTGAGATTCTAGAGAGAATGCAGAGAAGAGCAACCAGGAGGATTAGGGGCTAAAACATACGAAGAACGGTTGCAGGAACTGGGTATGTCTAGTTTAATGAAAAGAAGGACTAGGGGAGACATGATACAATCTTCAAACATTTGAGGAGCTGCCCCAAAGAAGAGGCAGTCAAGCTATTCTCCAAAGCACCAGAAGGCAGGACAAGAAGCAATGGATGAAAACTAATCGAGGAAAGAAGCAACCTGAAATTAAGGAGGAATTTCCTGATAATTACAGAACAATTAACCAGTGGAAGAACTTGCCTCCAGAAGTTGTGAATGCTCCAACATTGGAAGTTTGTAAGAAGAGGCTGGATAACCATTTGTCAGTGCAACCAAGTTTGAATAAAGTGATGTATAGATCGGAATTGGAATTAGAACTGGAAAAAAAAGATTCTGCACGTTGATCGATTTATAACGTATAAAATATAACAAATATTTCTCTCAACACTGTCAAACTATTCACTAAGTCTGCACTACTATTAATCTTCTCATCGTTCCCATCACCCATCTCCCACTTACGACTGTATGACTGTAACCTTGTTGCTGGTATCCTTACGATTTATACTGATATTGTTTCCTGATTTGCTTATTTGTACCCTATGACTATCATTAAGTGTTGTGCCTTATGATTCTTGATGAACGTCTCTTTTCTTTTATTACACCAAGAATGTATGCATCAAAGACAAATTCCTTGTGTGTCCAATCACACTTGGCCAATAAAGAATTCTATTCTATTCTATTCTATTCTATTCTATTCTATTCTATTCTATTCTATTCTATTCTATTCTATTCTATTCTATTCTATTCTATTCTATTCTATTCTATTCTATTCTATTCTATTCTATTCTATTCTATTCTATTCTATTTCATGTTTTCTATTCCCATTCCATTCCATTCTATTCCATTCCATTCCATTCCATTCCATTCTATTCTATTCTATTCTATTCTATTCTATTCTATTCTATTCTATTCTATTCTATTCTATTCTATTCTATTCTATTCTATTCATGTTTCTCGAACTTAGAAACTTTTAAGATGCGCTGACTTCAACTCCCAGAATTTCCCAGCCGGCGTGCTGTATAGGGAAGTCTTGGAATTGATGTCCACACATCTTAAAAGTTGCCAAGATTGAGAAATACTAATCCGGATGATAAAATAGCGTCACTTTTGATGTCTGTCTGGCTTTGCGCATATTCTGTTAAGTAAGGAAAACAACATTATTATTCAGACACTGTTTTCATTACTTCATTCTAAAGATGGGAATACATGACTTCTTCCAAATCTCATTCACTTTTGGGATAAGGACGATAATTTATTTAAGCATGCAGAGATACCCACAGCTCTTTTTCAAATGTATATTTTTAAATGTACTGTCTCGTTTGTAGCCATTCTCACTTCAGATGACCTTCAACCACAATTGGGATTGGAAATTGGGTCACGCAGCAATAGCAATGTCATCCTGTGACCCGCCCCAATTTTATGACCATTTTTACTGTGGTCGTTAAGAAATCACGGCAGTCATTAAACAAATCAGGTGGTCCTTAAGGGAATGAGGTAATCCTAAATGAATCAGGTAGTTGCTAAACAAATTGCGATCATGTGACTGCACGATACCACAAGCATCGTAAAGGCGAGCTGGTTGCCGAGCCCCTGAACTGTGATCACGTGACTGCATGGGTGGTGGGATTAGTCATAATTTTGAGGATGGTCACTAGCAGTGGTGGGATTCAGCCAGTTCGTACCCCTTTGGGAGAACCGGTTATTAATTTTCTGAGCAATTTGGTGAACTGGTTGTTGGAAGAAATCATTAGGGCAGAGAACCGGTTGTTAAATTATTTGAATTCCACCACTGGTCACAAGTCACTGTTTCCAAGACCATTTTAACTTTGTTACTGTCTATCAATGAACGGTCATAAGTCGAGGATTACATATAAGTAAAATTGCTTATATAAACCTCTCCCGTCTGGACTTCTGTAATGCTCTCTACATGGGGTTCCCCTTGAAGAGCACTCAGAGGCTCCAACTGGTCCAGAATGCGGCCACGCAGGTGATTATGGGGGCGACACATGGCACCCACATAACACCTCTCCTGTGTGAGCTGCACTGGCTCCCGGTGGTTTTCCGGGTGCGATTCAAGGTGCTGGTTACCACCTTTAAAGCGCTCCATGGCTTAGGGCCTGGATATTTACAAGACCGCCTGCTGCCACCGATAGCCTCCCACCTCCTCAGGGTGCCGTCAGTCAGATTATGTCGACTGGCGATCCCCAGGGGGAGAGCCTTCTCTCTGGGGGCTCCCTTTGGAACTAATTGCCCCCGTAAATATATAGGATCCCCAACCTTCGCGCCTTTTGCCGGGCCCTGAAGATCCTATTATTCCAGCAAGCTGGTCTATGGTATGATGAATTTTAATGGGTTTTTTAGTCTTGGGGTTTTTAATATTTGGCCAAACTATTGAATCAGTTTTAAATTGTTTTAACTTTGTATCTATGTTTTTTATTGTTGGCTGTACACCACTCTGAGTTCCGCGGGAGAAGGGCAGTATAAAAGTTTGAATGAATGAATGAATGAATGAATGAATGAATGAATGAATGAATGAATGAATGAATGAATCTATCTATCTATCTATCTATCTATCTATCTATCTATCTATCTATCTATCTATCTATCTATCTATCTATCTATCTATCTATCTATCTATCTATCTCTTGCACGCCTTTATAATTTACCCATGTCTGATGTCATTGTCTGCTGAATCTATTCTTTTCAGTTGTGCCTAAACTTAAATCTTCTCTATTCAGTTTTAAAATTTCTGCCCGGTTAGAAAGCTCATAACCCTCCAAAATCAATCTTAACAGAATAACAGAGCTGGAAGGGGTCTTGGAGGCCTTCTAGTCCAACCCGCTAATCAAACTGAAGTCCCTATACCCTTTCAGACAAATGACTGTCCTTAAAAACCTCCAGGGTTGGAGCACCCACAGTCATCCAGATCATAGTTGTCTCAAAAGTGCTTTTTCTTTCTTTTTTTAATTAATATTTTTTTTTATTATTTCTGTTCTTTGCAAAACAAGAACAAACAAAATTTTCATTTTGCAACTGTTCCGTATCGTTATATACCCACAATTTATATTTTCCTCCCCTACATATTCACATATATTGGTGGCTCCCTTATTCCTTACATATTGTATATACTATTCCTTACTTATTATGCATACTACTATATCAGTTTGTTACTTTACATACATTGTATATTTAATACCATTTTACTAATACTTCCTAATTTCTAGGTCATCTCTGTTATATATTTTCTTACTTATTCCTATCCTCTAACCATTTATACCATTTATACCATTTATTCCATTTCATCTTTTTCTTTTTCTTTTTTTTTTGAATTAGATTTATATGCCGCTTACAATGGGTTAAGCAATAGCCTTCATACTTTTGTATATTTTATACAAAGTCAGCTTATTGCCCCCACAAACTGGGTCCTCAATTGACCCACCTTAGAAAGGATGGAAGGCTGAGTCAACCTGGAGCCTGGTGAGATTCGAACTGGTGTAATTGCAGACAGCTGGATGTTAATAACAGGCTATTTAGTCTGTTGAGCTATCCAGGCTCACTTTATTTCTTTCGTCAATTTATCCATCTCTGCACTGTCCAAGATTTTTCAGTTGCTTTTTCAAAAGGCAACTGGACTTTCTTTCTTTGAAGAAGTTTCCCTTCTCATCCAAGAAGATTCTTCTGCTTCTAGAGGCAAACAGTTCCACTGGTTAATGATTCTCATTGTCGGGAAATTTCTCCTTAATTCTAGGTTGCTTCTCTCTTTGTTTAGTTTCCTTCCATTGCTGCCTCTATAGCTAGCAAAGAACAAAAATAATAGAGACCTGGAACTCTTGTGGCTATTTTTAAAGGCTACGGGGCCCATGTTTATTTCAGCCCGTGTTCAATTGATCTGATTTATGTATGTTCTCCGGAAAAGGAGCAGCAGGAGCTGGCCAGCCGCCTCTCTAATTATTTATGTGTTTGGTGCTTAACTGTGATATAGCATTCATTTCCCTGTAGTAACTGCTCTGAAAGATTACCGGCTGTCTGTCTTGCTGCAACTCTAAACCCTTTTCCTTGTTTCCTTTATTGGATCATTTTATTTGTTTAGTATTTATTTATGGCTTTCTTCCATTTTGGAACTGATTAGAATTCGATCCAGACCTGGAGAGCTTCAAGATTGGGATTGTTTGGTGGGTCCTTCCCAAATTCTTTTTATTACCACTTAAAAATATTGCAACCGCGTCAATGTACAGTACTGTATGTGCTAACAATGTAGTACAGGGACTTGCAACCATTCATTTAGTGGCTGTCGTTAGTTACAACGGCAGGGGGGAAAGTGACTTACGACCGTTTTTCACACTTAACGACCATTGCAGCATCCCTGTGGTCATGCGAACAAAATTCAGATGCTTGGCAACGGACTCATATTTATGACAGTTGCAGCATCCTGGGGTCATCCAGTCCCGTTTGGTGACATTCTGACAAGAAAGTCAATGGGGAAACTGGATTCAGTTAACAACTGGGAGATTAGCTTAACAACTGCAGTGATTCGCTTGGCTAAAAGTTAGCCAAGAATGTATTTTCTAAGACTGAATTCTCATCAGAAACAACTGAGCCTGGATAGCTCAGCAGACTAAAAGCATTGTGATTAACACCAGCTGTCTGCAATTACTGTAAGTTCGAATGTCACCAGGCTGAAGGTTGACTCAGCCTTCCATCCTTTCTAAGGTAGGTCAATTGAGGACCCAGATTATGGGGGCAATAAAATGACTTTGTATAAATATACAAAAGTATGAAGCCTATTGCTTAACGCATTGTAAGCCGCCCTGAGTCTCCGGAGAAGGGCGGCATATAAATCTAATTTTTTTTTAAAAATGGTGGTAGGAAAGGTTATAAAATGGGGCAAAACTCACTTAACATCTGCCTCCCTTAATAACAGAAATTTGGGGGTCAATTATCATAAGTGAAGGACTCTTGTATTGCCAATGTGTTCTTGGTTTTTTGAGCTTCTGCATATATTTTCTACATGACACAAATAACATTCTTACATACCGTTCTTACGGATTGCGCACTAAATCCAAACTCTTGTCTTTGTTTTATTTGTTGAGCTTCACAGATAAGTCGTCAAATGCAGACAGGTGCATTGTGCTTATGATTTAGAAAAAAAAGCCTCAATTAATAAAAACAAATATGTTTTTGCTATCATTAGTTTGTTCCTAGACTACAATTAAAGGAATTATTTGCCGTTTTGTTTTCTAAGCCTAATTCAGAAACGAACGTTTGCATCTGAAGTCTGCAAAAAAAAAAAAAGGGGGGGGGGTATTTAAATGTTTTTTAAAAAAATTTGATTTATATGCCGCCCTTCTCCGGAAACTCAGGGCAGCTTACAATGTGTTAAGCAATAGCCTTCATACTTTTGTATATTTATACAAAGTCAGCTTATTGCCCCCACAAACTGGGTCCTCAATTCACCTACCTTAGAAAGGATGGAAGGCTGAGTCAACCTTCAGCCTGGAGAGATTCGAACTTACAGTAATTGCAGACAGCTGGTCTTTAATCACAATGCTTTTAGTCTGCTGAGCTATCCAAGCTCAGTTGTTTCTGATGAGAATTCAGTCTTAGAAAATGCGTTCTTGGCTAACTTTTCTATAGTTAAATATGGTAGCCTTCAGCTTGGATTACCACAAGGGAAACCTTTGTGAGAGCCTGAGTAGCATAGGGGGGTAATGCCTCCTACAAAGGCAGCATTTAAAAACCAGCTGCCTGCAATTACTGCGAGTTCAATTCTAGCCAGGCTCAAGGTCGACTCAGCCTTCCATCCTTTCTAAGGTGGGTAAATTGAGGACCCAGTTTGTGGGGGCAATAAGCTGACTTTGTATAAAAAATATACAAAAGGATGAAGGCTATTGCTTAACGCATTGTAAGCCGCCCTGAGTCTCCGGAGAAGGGCGGCATATAAATCAAATTAAAAATAAAATAAAATAAGGGAATTAGGTACAGAAGTTTAGAATAACAGAGTTAGAAGGGACCTTGGAGGTCTTCTAGTCCAACCCCCTGCTCGGGCAGGAAACCCTACATCACTCCAGACAAATGGTTGTCCAATCTCTTCTTAAAAACTTCCAGTGTTGGAGCCACAACTTCTGGTGGCAAGTTGTTCCACTGGTTAATTGTTCTCACTGTCAGGAAATTCCTCCTGATTTCTAAGTTGCTTCTCTCCTTGATGAGTTTCCACCCGTTGCTTCTTGTCCTGCCCTCAGGGGCTTTGGAGAATAGCTGGACTCCCTCTTCTTTGGGGCAGCCCCTCAAATATTGGAAGACTGCTATCATGTCTCCCCTGGTCCTTCTCTTCATTAAACTAGCCATACCCAGTTCCTGCAACTGTTCTTCATATGTTTATTGAATTGAATTAAAGTATTTAATTTAAGTACTCCTTTATCTCTAGTGAACCATTTCAGAAGTTTCAAGGGTTATTGAGATTTCAGTAGACTGTTCCAAGCAGGGTTATTACATTTCAGCATTGCAGCATATATATATATATATATAATAAAATAAAATAAAATCCTCTTGGCTTTGTTTGTGTTTTCTCCTGAAACTTTCCAGTTTTGAAAAGAGTATTAAACGGTGAAAGGTCTCCCATACTCCATATACCTTCTTACGATATGCTGCATTGGCAGGAATGGCAGAGCTTATAAAAAAAAGGCAAGAAAGGAAAAAAAAATAGAACTGGATCTTTTTCCTTCTCTTTTTAAAGCTCTCTGCATATTGCAGTCGGGGAAATGTTTTAACCTCATGACAGGCACTCCTCTGATCCTAAAGAACATTGCAGCTGACGCTTTTTTGGGTTCTGACCCAAAGGAATATTACAGGCTCGGTAGCGCATCTCTCTTGGAAAGTACTTGACAACTGGGATTTGGGATGAATTTCTAGTCCTGGCATTTTTTTAAACAATCATTTTAGAAAGGAGAAATTTTAGAAATTAAGAGAGCCAGTTTGGTCTAGTGCAGTGATGGCTAATCTTTTTGCCATTGCGTGCCAAAAGCAGGAGGAGTGCGGTGGGGTCACACGCACACATGCCCACATTCATAAATCTATGCGCCCCACCTCCCTGTGCTCCCCCCGCTTTTGGCACGTGATGGCACAGTGGGCCCGGTAGGCCCGTTTTTTTTGCTCTCCCCAGGCTCCAGAGCATTTCTAGGAGCCTGGGGAGGGCAAAAAGAAGCCTTCCCCCCCCCCACCCCAGAGGCCCTCTGGAGGCCAGAAACAGTGTGTTTCCTTACTTCTGGTGGGCCCAGAAGGCCCGAAAATCAGCTGGCTGGCACACGCATGCGTGCTGGAGCTGAGCTTGTGTGCCCACCGATATGGCTCGGTGTGCCATAGGTTCGCCATCATGGGTCTAGTGGTTAAAGTGCCAGGCTAGAAAGCAAGAGCTGTGAGTTCTAGTGCTGCTTTAGACATGAAAGCCAATTGGGTGACTTTGAGCCAATCAGTAGGAGCCTGTGAGTTCTAGTCCCGCCTTAGGCATGAAAGCCAATTGGGTGACTTTGGGCCAATCATCAGGAGACGGTGAGTTCTAGTCCCATTTTAAGAATGAAAGCCGGCTGGTTGACTCTGGGCCAGTCCATCTCTCTCAGCCCACCCTACCTCACAGGGTTGTTGTGGGGAAAACAGGACGAAGAAGATGTGTGGATATGTTCACCACCTTGAATTATTTGTAAGCCAAGAGGGGAAAAAGTAAAGAAATAATGGGAGCAATTTCTTCTATTGTTTTGATTTGTAGTTTTAAATCAGTGCTAGAAGGGAGTGGGGTTTGTGGAGAGGAAGAGGCAAAGTGGGAGGAGGAGGAGGACTGTGGAGTCCATGGTGCTCTTTGAGCTTGGTAGTTTTCTTGCAGATGTTTCATGACCCAACTAGGTGACAACTTCAGTGTTAGAAGGGAGGGTTGTCTTTTAGCTCTGATGATGTTACCTAGTTGGGTCCTGAAACATCTGCAAGAAAACCTCCAAGCCCAGAGAACACCAAGGATCCCACGTTTCTTCTCTCTCTTCTCTTCTCTTCTTTTCCTTCCTTCCTTCTTTCCTTCCTTCTTCTCCACTTTATCTCGGCAACGCCTCTCCCTTCTAGCACTGATGACGTTACCTAGTTGGGTCATGAAACATCTATAAGAAAACCACCAAGCTCAGAGAGCCCCAAACACCCCTCATT
The DNA here is from genome assembly GCA_038048745.1 of Coluber constrictor foxii. Taxonomy (NCBI): domain Eukaryota; kingdom Metazoa; phylum Chordata; class Lepidosauria; order Squamata; family Colubridae; genus Coluber; species Coluber constrictor. The sequence goes on from JAWJVD010000213.1 coordinate 419,204, forward strand.
CCAACCCTGAGCTGCAAATATTCTTGCCCTCCCGAGACAATCCCAATTTCAATGTCTGTCTCTCATTTGCCTAGCCAGTTGTATTTTTTCATTCATCCCTTCCAACACTTTCCATGCCTCGATCTCATTTATCAGCAGGACTGACCTCTCGGTGCTCTCCGAATAGCATTAACGTCTATACCTGTTAGCCCTTTAGGAGACCATCAGAAACACAAAGGGTTTTGGAGAACATTTGATGCCTGATGTATAGAATGCTTCTTTCTACCTGATCACTTTATATCTTATGAGCTTGGTTTCTGGATGATTCTGGATCGTTTTGTTATTTATTTTTTTAAAATTTGATTTATATGCTGCCCTTCTCCGGAGACTCGGGACGGCTTACAATGCGTTAAGCAATAGCCTTCATACTTTTGTATATTTACACAAAGTCAGCTTATTGCCCCCACAAACTGGGTCCTCAATTTACCCACCTTAGAAAGGATGGAAGGCTGAGTCAACCCTGAGCCTGGTGAGATTCGAACTTGCAATAATTGCAGACAGTTGGTGTTAATCACAATGCTTTTAGTTTGCTGAGTCACCAGGCTCAACAGACTTTTGATTTGTTCCTTGCAAATCATTTAACTTTTGTTGAAGTTGGCAATGTATAAATTATAGGTAGTCCTCGACGTACGACCACAATGGAGCCCAACATTTATCTTGCTAACAGTGGTGGCGTTCAGCCGGTTCGGACCGGTTCAGATGCTGCGGTAGCGGAGATCAAGGGTGGGCCTGTTCACCTGCCCTGGTGCTGTGCCATCCTATTTAGCTACATTCTGGGCACATGTGTGGAGGGCACATGCACAAGCAAAGCACATGCGCAGAAGGCCAGGTGCATGCACGGAAGGTGCGCAGTGGGATTCAAATTTTTTTACTACTGGTTCTGTGGGTGTGGCTTGGTGAGCGTGGCTTGGTGGGCATGGCAGGGGAAGGATACTACAAAATCCCCATTCCCTTCCCACTCCTGGGGGAAGGATACTGCAAAATCTCCATTCCTACCCCGCTCCAGGGGAAGGATACTGCAACATCCCCATTCCCTCCCCACTCCAGAGGAAGGATACTGCAAAATCTCCATTCCTACCCCGCTCCAGGGGAAGGATACTGCAAAATCCCCATTCCCTCCCCACTCCAGGGGAAGGGTACTGCAAAATCCCCATTCCCTCCCCACTCCTGGGGGAAGGATACTGCAAAATCCCCATTCCCTTTAAGGCATCGTTTTCAGTGCCGTTGTAACTCTCGAACACTCAGTAAATGAACTGTCGCAAATCGAGGACTCCCTGTATTTTGGAAATCGAATGAATCAAAACGTTTGGACAAAATTCTCCCAACATCAGCAATAAGTTAAGAACCTTCTGGTTAAAGCTACAATCCCCCATGGATGCCAAGAGCTCAGTTTATGCATCCCGGCCATTAATACAAAATATGAACGAAATCACCGTGTTTTTAAGTTAATAATTTTCCAAGGAATAGGCCAGATACATTTCCCCGGGGAGTGTTTTTTTGAAGCTCTTAAGATCGCATGCTTGATCCTGAACTTTCTCGAGAGGAGGCCGGGAGCGAGGTACACGCTTCAGGCGTGTTCATGCATATGGAGATAATTCTTCCGGTCTGGGGCCGTTTCCCCAGACGAACGTCGAGATAGCCGGGTTGCATCAGATAACAAGGAATTAGGAACTCAAGTCAAGTGTTCAGCCAATCGCCGGACTTTGATAAATGCGCCAAGAGCCATAAATAGTCATGAGTTCACGGCAAAGGAGCCTCTTCCGGGTCTCCAGGATTTTATGTCGGTATTAAATGGAAATATTGAAAATACTTTAAAGCTGAATTTAAACTGGTCCGTTTCAGCTTGGGGAACCTGGCCTCCAGAGAGGATAAAAATCAATGATTTTTTTTTTAATTGGATTTTTAAAAAATTTAAATCTGACTTTTTTGATTTAAATCAGATTTTTTTGTTATTTTTATCCAATTCATTTTAATAAAGTGCTTTTGGAGTAAAAATCTATCTAAAGATAGTTTTGTATTTAAGATACATTCATAATTTAGTTTATTCAGCATGAATTGGAGCCTAGTTCTGTAGCAGGAGGCTGTATATTCTGCAGTATTGGGTGAGTCAACAGCGGGTCCGAAGAGGAGCCTCTGCGGGACAGAGATGACAGTTGCTCTTTAAAAACTATGATTTAAATCGAGTTGATTTAAATCAAGCCTTTTTACTCGATTTAAATCAAGATTTAAATCAAATCCACCCTGCTGGCTTCCCAATGGGACCTGGTTTTGTTTTGGAGCCATGAAAGTTCCCTCTTCAGTAACATTACAAATAGTCCTTGACTTACAACAGGAACCTAGGAGACCTGGACATCTTAGTCTCCTTTTAATTATCATCTTCTAGAGCAGGCTTCCCTGGTCTGCCCTGCTCCAGATGTTTGGGCCCGGCAATTCAACGCCAAGCACATCTGGAAGATACCTTCTTATGAAAGGCTGTTCCAGAGTCTTTCGTTTTGTTTTTGTTTTTTTCCTGTTTTTATGCCAATTCTTGAAATTCAATTATATCGAGTACAGGTAGTCTTTTTTTTAAAAATTTGATTTATATGCCGCCCTTCTCCAGAGACTCAGGGTGGCTTACAATGCGTTAAGCAATAGCCTTCATACTTTTGTATATTTATACAAAGTCAGCTTATTGCCCCCACAAACTGGGTCCTCAATTTACCCACCTTAGAAAGGATGGACGGCTGAGTCAACCTGGAGCCTGGTGAGATTCGAAGTTACAGTTATTGCAGACAGCTGGAGTTAATCACAATGCATTAGTCTGCTGAGCCACCAAGATCATAGTCCTTGACTTATAATGGTTCGTTTAGTAGAGGGTTCGTAACTTGGGCGTCCTCCTGGATTCACGGCTGTCCTTGGAAGGGCACCTGACGGCCGTGGCCGGAAGGATTTTCTATTAGGTTCGCCTGATCCGCCAGTTGCGTCCCTTTCTGGATCGGGACTCCTTGCTCACGGTCACTCACCCCCTTGTCACTTCCCGTCTAGACTACTGTAATGCTCTCTACATGGGGCTCCCCCTGAGGAGCACCCGGAGGCTCCAACTGGCGCAGAGTGCGGCCGCGCGGGTGGTGATGGGAGCGACATGGCGTTCCCATGTGACACCTCTCCTGCGCGAGCTGCACTGGCTCCCGGTGGTCTTCCGGGTGCGCTTCAAGGTTTTGGTTACTACCTTTAAAGCGCTCCATGGCTTAGGACCTGGGTACTTGCAGGACCGCCTACTACCACCAATAGCCTCCCACCGGCCGGTACGCTCTCATAGAGAGGGGCTCCTCCGGGTGCCGTCAGCCAAACAATGTCGGCTGGCGGCCCCCAGGGGGAGAGCTTTCTCTGTGGGGGCACCTACTATCTGGAACGAGCTCCCCCCGGAGTTACGGAGGATCCCGGATCTGCCCACCTTCCGCCGCGCTCTTAAGACTTTTCTATTTCGCCAGGCGGGCCTGGCCTAACCACTCTCCGTTTTTAGTGTTAAATTTAAAAAAAATTTAAATTATTTGGGGTGTTTTAATTCTGTCCAGGCCAAATTCATTTAATCTGTTTTTAGTTGGTTTTAAATTTTGTATTTATGTATTTTTATTGTTGGCTGTACACCGCCCTGAGTCCTTCGGGAGTAGGGCGGTATATAAATCCAATAAAACTAAACTAAACTAAACTAAACTAGTAACCATTCAAAGTTACAATGGCCCTGAAAACAGTGACTTCTGACTGTTTGTCACACTTACGACCATTACAACGTTCCCATGATCAAAATGTGGATGCGTGGCAACTGACTCATATTTATGACGGTTGCAGAGTCCCGAGGTCACGCGATCACTTGAGACGTTCAAGAAGAGATTGGACTGCCATTTGTCAGAAACGGTGTAGGGCAGTGATGGTGAACCTTTTCGGCACCAAGTGCCCAAACAGGAACACGCGTGCATGTGGGCGTGCCGGAGCGCCGGAAACCCAAACACCAGCTGGCTGGTGCCTGCATGCCTGTTTTTTGTCCGTTTTCAGCCCATTTTCCATCGCTCCAGAGTCTGCAAAGACGAGCTGGCCGGTGTGCATGTGTGCGCTGGAAACTAGACAAGCAGCTGGCAACGGTGCGCGTTCCCACAGAGAGGGCTCTGTGTGTGCCACCTCTGGCCTGCGTGGCATAGGTTCGCCATTACGGGTATAGGGTCTCCTGCTTGGGTGGGGGGGTTGGACTAGATGACTTACAAGGACCCTTCCGACTCTGTTAATCTGTAATCTGTAATGATTCCCTTTCGCAACCTTCTGAAAAGCAAAGTCAGTGGGGAATCCAGATTCACTGAACAACCGTCTTACTAACTTACCAATGAATAGAAGAGAAGAGAGGAGAAGAGGAAGAGGAAGAGGAAGAAAAGAAATAGAGAAGAGAAGAGAATACGAAATAGGAATAGAAGAGAGGAGAGGAGAGGAGAAGAGAGGAGAGGAGAGAAGAGGAGAGGAGAATAAGAAATAGGAATAAGAATAGAAGAGAGGAGAGGAGAGGAGAATAAGAAATAGGAATAAGAATAGAAGAGAGGAGAGGAGAGGAGAATAAGAAATAGGAATAGAAGAGAGGAGAGGAGAAGAGAAGAGGAAGAAGAGAAATAGAGAAGAGAAGAGAATAAGAAATAGGAATAGAAAAGAGGAGAGGAGAGGAGAAGAGAGGAGAGGAGAGGAGAATAAGAAATAGGAATAGAAGAGAGGAGAGGAGAAGAGAGGAGAATAAGAAATAGGAATAGAAGAGAAGAGAGGAGAGGAGACGAGAAGAGAGGAGAGGAGAGGAGAAGAGAATAAGAAATAGGAATAGAAGAGAAGAGAAGAGAGGAGAGGAGAGGAGAGGAGAATGAGAAATAGGAATAAGAATAGAAGAGAGGAGAGGAGAAGAGAAGAGAATAAGAAATAGGAATAGAAGAGAAGAGAAGAGAGGAGAGGAGAATGAGAAATAGGAATAAGAATAGAAGAGAGGAGAAGAGAAGAGAATAAGAAATAGGAATAGAAGAGAAGAGAGGAGAGAAGAGAAGAAGAGAAGAGAATAAGAAATAGGAATAGAAGAGAGGAGAGGAGAGGAGAGGAGAGGAAAGAAGAGGAAAAACAGAAATAGAAATAGAAATAGAGCAGAAGAGCAGAGCACAGCAGAGCACAGCAGAACAGAACAGAACAGAACAGAACAGAATTCTTTATTGGCTAAGTGTGATTGGACACAGAAGGAGTTTGTCTTGGTGCATACGCTCTCAGTGTACATAAAAGAAAAGATACGTTCATCAAGAATCATAAGGTACAACACTTCATGATAGTCATAGGGAAACAGTCAATATAAATCTTACGGATGCCAGCAACAAGGTTACCGTCATATAGTCCTAACTGGGAGGAGATGGGTGATAGGAACGATGAGAAGATTAATAGTAGTGCAGACTTAGTAAATACTTTGACAGTGTTGAGGGATGGCAGCAATTAACTTAACAACGGAGGAAAGGAAGGTCGTAAAACGGGGCAAAACCCTCACTTAAAAATTGCCTCACTTAACAACAGAAATCTTGGCCTCCATTGTGGTCGTAAGTCGAAGACTACCTGTATGCTGTTCCAATACTTCTGCAAATAGGCGGCAGAAACCCACACTTAAGAAGGGGGCAGCTATTGCAACGTAAGGATCACTTCCCAATTTTTAGTTCAAGAAAAGAAGCAGCTCTCTGTGCCATTGACGAGACATGATGGATGGGGAGCTTAAAACCATAAGCCATCGTGAAGTACATTTCTCATTATTAAATGAAATATTGTTTAATTTGCTGCGAGCTCTTGAGGCTGTCTGTATACCTCCTCTTTCCTTAAGGAAGCCACGCTGGATTCCTGCAAAACGAGATTTACTGACTTATTTAAATAATGCGCAAAAAAATGAGACCCTCTCCTTTTCTTTGGTTCCTCTTTTTGATGTATTTACACTGCTGCCCAGGGATAGCGAACTGACACAATTAAACAGAATTGCTTGAAACATTTATCACGATCTCAATTGTATTTAAGTCTCTTGGAAGGTCACCTGAGACACTGGGTGAGCTCTAAATTGGAAATATTTCAGTAGCCACCGGTTGGTGCCAGATCTTTTAAATGCACCGGAGTTGGACATGACTCAGTGGCGGCCAAATAATTAAAATATTTAGCAATCCCAGGGATGCAGCTGGGAAGGAAATCCCTTTTGAGTTCTGAGGCCTTCGGTTGCTACTTCAGTTACCTTGTGGCCGGAGCAGTAACGTTCCTAGGGATTGCTAATTTAATCGACTGTGATTGCAGAGAAATTTAGAATAATATCAAAGGGGGCATTCTTCAAAATCAATTTCTCCTGCGAAGGCTTTGGCTGAATGAATCCCTTCGTCTCGACTTCATGTTGCTGAATGCATAATCTTCCTTTCGCGCTCTCCTTTCGTCCTTCATCGTTTTCTGTGTTCATCCCTTCCATCTTCCTGCTTTTTAAGACCAAGAAAGAAGGATTGTCTTCTTTTGCTTGAAAGAAATATGCCAATATGAAGTTGTCATCAGAATTTGATCTTATATGAAGTCCCCGACTTACAACAGATTACAATGACACGGAAAAAAGTGGCTGATGACATTTTTTTTCCAGATTTTTGCAGCATCCCCCTGGTCATGTGATCAAAATCCAAATTCTTGGCAACTAACTGATATTTATGATGGTCGTGTTGTCCCGGAGGTCATGCAATCTCCTTTTGCGGCCTTCTGACAAGCAAAACCAAGAGGGAAGCCAATCGCTTAACAACCATCTTACTAACTTTAACAACCGCCGTCATTCACTTAACAACCGTGGCAAGAAAGGTTTGCTAAATGAGGCAAAACTCACTTAACCGACGTCCCACTTAGCAACAGGAAATTTGGGGGCTCAGTTGAGGTCGCAACTCGAGGGCTACCTATGTTTTACCTGTAATGACTTTGGTAAATACCGTATTTTTTGGAGTATAAGACGCACTTTCCCCCCCTAAAAGAGGGTGGAAATGTTGGTGTATCTTCTACACCGAAGACAGCCATTTTTGGCCTCCCGAAACCCCGCCCTGTGCATCCCGTTTTCGGCAAAAACTGGCCCATTTTAACGCATAAATGGGATGGGCAGAGGGTTTGAGAGGCCTGCAGAGTGCTCTTGGGGGCTGGGGAGGGCAAAAACGTGATGCGTGAGGGGGTTGGAAGGCAAAAAATGGGCCGTTTTTTGCCTCCCCAAACCCCCACGCATCACGTTTTTGCCCTCCCCAGCCCCCAGGAGAAAAATGGGCCAGTTTTTTTGCAAAAATGGGATGTGCAGAGGGTTTGGGAGGCGTGCAGACTGCTCCTGGGGGCCGGGAAGGGCAAAAACTATTTTTTTCTTGTTTTCTTCTTCGAAATCTTGGTGCTTCTTATACTCCGGTGCACCGTATAGTCCGAAAAACAAATCGACTTTTATTTTTTGTTCAAAGGTGTCGGCTGTAGAATCCCTGGAGGGGCCCCTCCTTCAGGTGGAAGGACTAAGTGACCTGAGGCTGGAACTTCACAGTAAAAAGATGAACATGCACTTAGTTCTAATAGATGAACTCCACCGTCATCTGTACATCAAGTCTACCAGTAAAGTTGGACAACGGAACAAAGAAAAGGGGAAAATAAGGTGGGTCTCCTTCATTCATCCATCCATCCATCCATCCATCCATCTCATAATTGCAACTCTTATTAATGCAGGAAAACGGGCTGTATTCTTGCACCTAACAAAAGTGTGCGGCGGCAGCCAAAAAAGCCAATGCAATCCTAAATTGCATTAACAGAGGGATCCAATCCAGATCAAGGGAGAGACTAATATCACTCTATAAAGCCCTAGTAAGGCCACACCTATAGTACTGCATCCAGTTTTGGTCACTACACTATTAAAAAGTTGTTGTATGAATTTATAGTATATACAGGGTGTAGAGTAGTTGGGGGAATTATGATATGATTTGGATTTCACTTTTTAATATTTGGGATAGATTATGTGCAGAATAAATATCAATTAAGGAAGTATCAGATAGCTTTTACTTGAATGTTATGTAGAAATTTTTAGTATAGATGGGGTAGAATAGCTGGGGGGAATTGTATGATATGATATGATTTGGATTTCACCTTTTAATATTTGGGGAGTTAAAAATGAATTGTAATTTTAAGGTTATAAGGGAAGCCAAGGGTGGGGAGGGATGGGTCAGGGAGGGTTAGGGAGGGGAAGGGGGGGAAAGGGGGAAAATTTGTATTTGTAAAACTTTTTCAATTAAAAAAAAAAGTTGTATGTAAGAAGCCAAAAAGAAGTAGTATATTGTTTATTGTAAAATGGATCAGCAGATGTAATATGAAATGTAGACTGGTTTAAATGTCAAAAAAACTGAAATTAAGATATAAAATTGAAATGCTAGTAAATGAGAAAAATAATGAATTGATGTTGGAATAAGAAATTAGGAACTAAGGAAAGTAAGAGGTGGAAGGTTAATTTAGTTAAAAGGTTTCAATGTAAGTTGAAATACATTGCTAATAATCAAAAAATGTGATGGGGATTTTGAGAAATATATTTAATGTGGAGAAAAATTGGGGTTGCCCGGATACCATTGTGGAAAATATGGAATTGAAAATGAATACAACAATGGAGAGAGAATAGAAGGAGGAATAGAAGGATAGAAGGAGAAGAGAAGAGAGGAAGGAGAGAGAAGAATAGAAGAAAGGAAAAGGAGAGGAAGAAAGGGAAGGGAAACGAGTAGGAGAGAAGGTTAGAAAGTGAGGAAGGAAGGGAGAGGGGGGAAAGGAAAGGGAAGTAGAGAAGGAATAGAGGAGAAGAAAGTAGAAGAGGGTAGAAGAAGGGAGGGAAGAGAAAGAGAGGAGAAGGAGAAGAAGGATTGTTGTAAAACAAGGGAGATGAAGTGGTAGAAAGGCAACCTCGAGCATGTTTAAATTTATTAAGATGAAGAACGAATTAATACGAAAGTTAAAAGAGAATATATCTGATTAGCAATAGATAAGATAACTAATTGAAATAATGTTAAGAAATTAGGATTTCAGGGCGAATGGTAATGCTGTTTATATAATAAGTATAGAAATATTAAGATAAAAAAGTAGGGAAAAAACATTTTGGCAAAAACTAACTATGTAAACTGTATTTGGATATGACAAGTTGTATAAGATATGTTACAGTCAATACTCTGATCATAAAATATGTGGGGGGGTGTGAAAGAAAAAGCCAAACCTTGATTAAAAAAAAAGATGTGGAGACTCTAGAAAGAGTGCAGAGAAGAGCAACCAAGAGGATTAGGGGACTGGAGACTAAAACATATGAAGAACGGTTGCAGGAACTGGGCCTGGCTAGTCTAGTGAAGAGAAGGACCAGGGAAGACAGGAGAGCATCTTCCAATATTTGAGGGGCTGCCCCAGAGAGGAGGAAGGGGGTCAAGCTGTTTTCCAAGGCACCCGAAGGCCAGACAAGGAATGATGCATGGAAACTGATCCAGGAGAGATTCAACCTGGAAATAAGGAAGAATTTTCTGACAATGAGAACAATCAACCCATGGAACAGAAGTTGCCTTCAGAAGTGGTGGGAGCTTCATCCCTGGAGGCTTTCAAGAAGAGATTGGACTGCCATCTGTTAGAAATGGTGTAGGGTCTCCTGCTTAGGTGGGGGGTGGACTAGATGATTTACAAGGTCCCTTTCAACTCTGTTAATCTGGAAAAAAAAGGGACATTTGGACAGAGTCATATAAGCCAACTGTATAAATGGGACTTGTGACCGTTTTCCCCTCTTATGGCAGCCTGGCCTGGGGGATGGGGGCAGGAGAGGGGATGATTGTGTGCAAGGGGCAGCTGCGTGTGCTCACGTGGCCCGGTTGCAAATAGGCCACGGCCTGATAGTGGGCTGTGGCCCATAGTTTGGGGATGCCTGGTATAAACCAATTCAACCTTGAAAAACGCATGCATCATTCCAGGGGACAAATAGACCATCATTACTTTTCCTTTCCCTTTCAAATGTCCACATTGGATGGCATTTTATGTTGTTTTGATGACGATCGTTTGATGGCTGGCCGTGTACTTTTTCCAGTTTTTTGGATACAAAAGCCTTCTAGATTTTCTTCTTTTGAGACTGTTTCAAGGTTATCAAACCGTACAGTCACAATGTTTTGGTATCGTGAGCTGCAAACATTCAGTTCTTCAGAAAAGTTGAAAGGGATGGGTGTCTTCCCAAACCAAAGTTAAAACAGCATATAAAATCATATTAAAGCTACAAAGCCGAACAGATTAAAACGTTAAAAATAAAAAACGAAGCTTTGCCAGTACTTTGTCCTCACATAATTCCCTCGGGGGTGTTGAGATCTGTTATAGAAACTTTAATCTTCTCATTTACATTTCTGCCATTTGTGAATGCCTGCCGGAGTTCTCTCCCAACTCGCAACGGTTCAGTTTAATTTCTTTTCATTGCAGTTCTCATGTGAAGGAGGCCTCCGCTCTGCCTCATCTCGACGTTACTAACTTATCCACTCCTCGCAAGTTTGACACGTCTCAATATGGCACTCCAGCAAATTCCAGCGGTGAGTGATAAATTTTTTTTTATATATATATATAATTTTATTTTCGTAGGTCTTTATGTGTATATTTCTTTATGCCAGGGATTTTCCTACGTATATCAAGATGTTTCATGGCCTAATTTTCAGTGAAATCTCCATTCACTAGTTTTTAGACCTTTTTAAACATTCCAGCAGCTATCATGCTAACTGTTTGGGGGGTGGGAGCTGATTGGGTGGGAGCTTGGCTGTGTTCTGATTGGGTGGAGGTGTGTTCTGATTGGTTAGGGGCTTGGCTCCCACCCAATCAGCTCACACCCCCACTAGCAGTTAAAAGGAAGAGACAGCTGCGATCGCACATTGCTCCTGGAAGCACGAAGCCAAGAACACCAGCCTGAAGATGACGAATGGGACTTCGTCGAAACGTCGCCAAGACACTTCCAATTTTACGCGGGAGAAGACCCGAATAACCAAAGACCTACATACAAACACCCGCGAAAACCTATATTCCACATGCACGTAGGTGCCTTTTGCATACCTATTTGAGGTTTACTTCTGAAAGAGAAAGCTTTGAATTCAGATATGACTTCAGCGGAAATAAATGTGACGAAAAATTGTGTGTTTTTGTCTGTGAGAACAAGAGATGGTGTGCAGACGCACATGCCGGGGTGGGATTCAGCTGGTTTGAACCTGTTCAAGTGAACTGGATGTTAATTTTAATTTGGTAGTTGCAAGGACTGACAGACCCACCCCAGGTCGCCCCTCCCCTCCCTTCCCCTTCCCGGAGTCTCCACAAAGTTTGTTTTGGATGCCAGGTAAATGTAGGGTCTGCGCAGAAGCTCTGGGAGGGCAAAAATCACCTGAAATTCTGGAAGTCTGGAAATGGGTCTGTTTCTGGCCTCCGGAGCCAGGGGGGGAGGCCGTTTTTTCCCTCCTGGAGACTCAAAGAAAGCCCCTGGAGCCTGGGGAGGGCAAAAAACGGGCCTACTGGAAGTTTATGTGCAGATGGTGTGCATGGGGGAGGAGCCGCATATTAGCGCAGATGGCACATGCGAAGTACGTACCCGTTTGGCACTTGGTGAGTAATAGTCACTTCCTTTGTCACTTCCCGTCTGGATTACTGCAATGCTCTCTATATGGGTCTCCCTTGAGGAGCACCCGGAGGCTCCAACTGGTCCAGAATGCGGCCGCGCGAGTAGTCATGTATAACATCTCTCTTGCGCGAGCTGCACTGGCTCCCGGTGGTCTTCCGGGTGCGTTTCAAGGTGTTAGTCACCATCTTCAAAGCGCTCCATGGCTTAGGACCGGGATTCCTACAGGACCGACTTCTAACACCGAATGCCTCCCACTGTCCGATACGCTCTCAGAGAGAGGGCCTCCTCAGGGTGCCGTCGGCCAGACAATGTCGGCGGGCGGCCTGCAGGGGGGAGCCTTCTCTGTGGGGGCTCCTGCCCTATGGAATGAGCTGCCC
>JAWJVD010000213.1:436269-460328 GCA_038048745.1 Coluber constrictor foxii
AATGAGGGCCGCTTGATGACGGTTACGGGATGTTTCCAGCCAGGCTGACCTTTCGCCATCCTCATCTTGACAGGCTCATGCCCACCCCAGGGTCTTCGTAACAGGCAGCTTAAATAATGAGGAAGGAAAGAATGCTTGGAATAATGTTGGCCCATAGTGTGTTTGGATTCAGCCATGCATGATTCATTAAGCCGGAGACCCTTCTCCCTAACTGTGATCTCACCTGCTGAGGACTTGATGATCTTCCCTCGGCATCATCCTAACAAAAGCCCTTATGATGGGATGAATTGAAAGTACAATGCAAACTGCCCAAAGCTACTTAGGTCTGGTGGTTAAGATGCTGACCTAAAACCAGGAGAATGTGAGTTCTAGTCCTACCTTAGGCATGAAAGCCAGCTGGGTGGCTTTGGGCCAATCACCAGGAGACGGTGAGTTCTAGTCCTACCTTAGGCATGAAAGCCAGCTGGGTGGCTTTGGGCCAATCACCAGGAGACGGTGAGTTCTAGTCCCACCTTTGGCATGAAAGCTGACTGAGTGGCTTTGGGCCAATCACCAGGAGACAGTGAGTTCTAGTCCCACCTTAGGCATGAAAGCCGACTGGGTGACTTTGGGCCAATCACCAGGAGACAGGGAGTTCTAGTCCCCACCTTTGGCATGAAAGCTGACTGGGTGGCTTTGGGCCAATCACCAGGAGATGGTGAGTTCTAGTCCTGCCTTAGGCATGAAAACTGGCTGGGTGTTGGGCCAGTCACCAGGAGACAGTGAGTTCTAGTTCCACCTTAGGCATGAAAGCTGAGTGGGTGGCTTTGGGCCAATCACCAGGAGATTGTGAGTTTTAGTCCTGCCTTAGGCATGAAAACTGGCTGGGTGGCTTTGGGCTAGTCGCCAGGAGATAGTGAGTTCTAGTTCCACCTTTGGCATGAAAGCTGGCTGGGTGGCTTTGGGCCAATCACCAGGAGACGGTGAGTTCTAGTCCCACCTTTGGCATGAAAGCTGACTGAGTGGCTTTGGGCCAATCACCAGGAGACGGTGAGTTCTAGTCCCACCTTAGGCATGAAAGCCGACTGGGTGACTTTGGGCCAATCACCAGGAGACAGGGAGTTCTAGTCCCACCTTTGGCATGAAAGCTGACTGAGTGGCTTTGGGCCAATCACCAGGAGACAGTGAGTTCTAGTCCCACCTTAGGCATGAAAGCCGACTGGGTGACTTTGGGCCAATCACCAGGAGACAGGGAGTTCTAGTCCCACCTTTGGCATGAAAGCTGACTGGGTGGCTTTGGGCCAATCACCAGGAGATGGTGAGTTCTAGTCCTGCCTTAGGCATGAAAACTGGCTGGGTGGCTTTGGGCTAGTCGCCAGGAGATAGTGAGTTCTAGTTCCACCTTTGGCATGAAAGCTGACTGGGTGGCTTTGGGCCAATCACCAGGAGACGGTGAGTTCTAGTCCCACCTTTGGCATGAAAGCTGACTGAGTGGCTTTGGGCCAATCACCAGGAGACGGTGAGTTCTAGTCCCACCTTAGGCATGAAAGCCGACTGGGTGACTTTGGGCCAATCACCAGGAGACAGGGAGTTCTAGTCCCACCTTTGGCATGAAAGCTGACTGAGTGGCTTTGGGCCAATCACCAGGAGACAGTGAGTTCTAGTCCCACCTTAGGCATGAAAGCCGACTGGGTGACTTTGGGCCAATCACCAGGAGACAGGGAGTTCTAGTCCCACCTTTGGCATGAAAGCTGACTGGGTGGCTTTGGGCCAATCGCCAGGAGATGGTGAGTTCTAGTCCTGCCTTAGGCATGAAAACTGGCTGGGTGGCTTTGGGCTAGTCGCCAGGAGATAGTGAGTTCTAGTTCCACCTTGGCATGAAAGCTGACTGGGTGGCTTTGGGCCAATCACCAGGAGACGGTGAGTTCTAGTCCCACCTTTGGCATGAAAGCTGACTGAGTGGCTTTGGGCCAATCACCAGGAGACGGTGAGTTCTAGTCCCACCTTAGGCATGAAAGCCGACTGGGTGACTTTGGGCCAATCACCAGGAGACAGGGAGTTCTAATCCCACCTTTGGCATGAAAGCTGACTGAGTGGCTTTGGGCCAATCACCAGGAGACGGTGAGTTCTAGTCCCACCTTAGGCATGAAAGCCGACTGGGTGACTTTGGGCCAATCACCAGGAGACAGGGAGTTCTAGTCCCACCTTTGGCATGAAAGCTGACTGGGTGGCTTTGGGCCAATCACCAGGAGATGGTGAGTTCTAGTCCTGCCTTAGGCATGAAAACTGGCTGGGTGTTGGGCCAGTCACTAGGAGACAGTGAGTTCTAGTTCCACCTTAGGCATGAAAGCTGAGTGGGTGGCTTTGGGCCAATCACCAGGAGATTGTGAGTTTTAGTCCTGCCTTAGGCATGAAAACTGGCTGGGTGGCTTTGGCTAGTCGCCAGGAGATAGTGAGTTCTAGTTCCATCTTTGGCATGAAAGCTGACTGGGTGGCTTTGGCCAATCACCAGGAGACGGTGAGTTCTAGTCCCACCTTAGGCATGAAAGCCGGCTGGGTGGCTTTGGACCAATCACCAGGAGACAATGCCAGGTAGAAAGATTCTTCCATCATCATCATCATCATCGACTAATAAAAAAAAGTCTCAAAAAAGTCCTTACTGCCAATTTTGAGCTAAAGCCACCAGAGTTTGTTCACCGCCGATACCTTTCCGATCGCAGCTGTGGTGTTATTTTAGCATCTTTTGTGAGTGGTGACAACAACAGTTTCTGAATGGGCCATAAATCACTGGGAGGGTTTCTAAGGGGGATTCACCCTCGGTTTTTTCCTAAGACAATTGCTCGGTGTGCGATAATTAGAGTATTTACGGATAGAGCTTTCCATGCTCTAATACTGTCATGCAGGATTTTCACAGGGACTAGAATGGAGAAGGCCTTTTCAGTGCAGGTCCCTCGATTTATAACAATTCGTTTAGCGATCGTTCAAAGGGACAACATCAGCGAAAAAGGCAACTTACGACAGGTTTTTCACACTTACACGACCGTTGCAGCGTCCCCACCGTCACGTGAACAAAATTCAGATGCTTGTCAGCTGAACTCATATTTACGACGGTTATGGGTGGCAGTGTCCCGGGGTTATGTGACCCGCTTTTGCGACCTGCAAAGTCAGTGGGGAAGACAGATTCACTTAACAACCGTGCTATTAACTGAACGATGGCGGTGATTTTGTTAAAAAACTGCGGCAAGACGGTCGTAAAATGGGGCAAAATTGCCGTAACGATTGTCTCGCTTTGTGACGGAAATTTGGAGCTCAAGCGTGAAAAACGGTCATAAGGAGACTTTTTTCAGGACCTCCTTAACTTCGAACGGCCACTAAACGAACTGTTGTAAGTCGAGGACGCCCCATACGGAAGGAACATTTTGCTTGGGTGTTCGGTGCTTCTTGGATCTCTTTCGGTAACTTGCCGTATATCTTCAAACAAGAATAAACAGCAAGGGGTTTTCAAATTGTTCTCTCCTCGGAGTAATTTCCTGTGACAAGTTACTGCCAGAGCATAAAATATTTATAGGTTTTGCTATGGTACGTTAATTACAATAATTGGGTTTTAAAAAGGCATAGGGAGAGGTAATTGAGGAAGAGGCTTTGATAAGGATACGGAAGTAAGTATCTTGTAATAAAAACATGATAATTGGTCAGCTGACGTACCTTGAGACTTCAGGTTGTGCTTTTATACATATAGCCAAGGTTGACTCAGCCTTCCATCCTTTCAAGTGGCTAAAAGGAGGACCCAGATTGTTGGGGGGCAAAAGGCTGACTCTGTAAACCACTTTGAGGGGGCTGGAAAACACTTGTATAGGTCAAAGTGCTATTGCTAAGTGCTAAGTGCTAAGAAAGGAAGGAAGGAGGGAAGGAGGGAAAGAAGAATGGAGGGAGGAGGGAGGGAGGAAGGAAGGAAGGGCCATGGTGGTACAGTGCTTAGGAAGCAGTACTGCAGGCTGACTCTGCCCACTGCCAGAAGTTCGATCCTGACCGGCTCAAGATTGACTCAGCCTTCCATCCTTCCGAGGTGGGTAAAATGAGGACCCAGACTGTTAGGGGGCAAGAGACTGACTCTGTAAACCGCTGAGCGGGGGGCACTTGTGAAGCAGGATATACAGTAAGTCTAAGTGCTATTGCTCTATCCGCGGGCCCCTTTCCTTAATGTAATGTTTTGTGCGCTGAGCTGCGTACAGCTTTCAGAGCACACATCTCACTCAGATCTGTACTTTATTACGTTTTATTAACTTCGCTTCGACGTCTTCAGGCAGAACAAAACGACGGAACCAGATTGAAAGGCCTGAAACAGAAAGACAGGAACATTTTTATGGGTGGGAGGAGAGGTACCTCTGAGGCCCTTCACAGAACGTTTGGAAGGGATTGATGAAATTCTGCGTTAGCTGTGGAATGCTGAATTATTCTTTTGAGCACGGCGGAATGTGTGCATGTTTTTAAAAACAAAGCTCAGAATTAACTGCAAGGAGCCCTGGCCTCCAGACCTCTTAGCCACGGTTTTGAAAATATACGTCAGTGATGGTTAACCTTTTTGCCATCGAGTGCCAAAAGTGGGAGGAGCGCGGGGGGGGGGAGTCACGCACACACCCACACCCATAATTCAATGCCCCCCCAGCAACCCGCCACCCCACGCATGCGTGCATGACCCCTCGCGCTCCACTCGCTTTTGGCACACGATGGTCCAGTGGTGTGTTTTTCGCTCTCTCCAGGCTCCAGAGGCTTTCTAGGAGCCTGGGGAGGACAAAAACGGCCTTCTCCCCCCGGAGGCCCTCCGGTGGCCGGAAACGGCCCATTTCCCAACTTCTGGTGGGACTGGAAGGCCCGTTTTTTGCTCTCCCCAGACTCCAGAGGCTTTCTAGGAGCTTCGTGTGGGCGAAAACAGCCTTCCCACCCCACACACACCTCAGAGGCCCTCTGGAGGGCCCGTTTCTCAACTTCCGGTGGGCCCGGAAGGCCCGAAAATCAGCTGAGCTGGGGCAATGCTCGAGTGCTGATGGATATGGCTCTGCATGCCACCTGTGGCACGCGTGCCATAGATTCGTCATCATGGATATAGGTAGTCCTTGATTTACAACAGATCGTTTAGTGACCGCTTGAAGAAGAACTGAAAAACGACCAGTTTTTTTCACACTTACGACCACTGCTGAATCCCCCGTACTTATGTGAGCAAAATTCAGATGCTTGGCAAGTGACTCATATTTATGACGGTTGCGGCTTCCCAGTGCCACGTGATCGTCTTTTATGACTTTCTGACGAGCAAAGTTCACGGGGAAGCCAGATTCACTTAAACAACCGTGTTTCTAACTTAACGACCGCAGTGATTCACTTAACAACTGTGGCAAGGAGGTTCGTAAAACGGGACCGAACTCAGTTTAACAGCTCTTTCGCATAGAAATGTTTGAGGCTCAGTTGAGGCCTGCCTATCTCGGCTTTTGGCAGGACAAGGACACCTCTATACAACTTACCTGAAAAAGGGGATTTAAGACCCAGATCCAATGTTGTGACAGTTGCCCCCCCTTCCCCTGCATGGTCATATGACTGTACTTTGGGCCTTTTGCATCATCCTGCGGTCATGTGACCACGTTTTGGGACCATCATGCCCATAGCAAAAAAAAAAAAAATAGATGCACGCTTACAACCACCGCATTTGCAGAACTATCTCTGCAAAAAAAGGGGGGGGGAATCATAAAAACTCATTTGGTGATGTTACCGCTCCATTTGAAGCTGTTACGACTCACAACCACAATGGTCGTAACTCAAAGACTACCTATTACAGTCGTAACTCGAGGACTGCCTGTCTAATAAAACAGCATCCCAATCGTATATTTAAAACGCGCATACTAAAAGGAAATTCCTCCTCTCCCTAAATGGCTAAGAAATCTCTTTATTTTTTATTTATTGAAAAGAATGAGTTAAAAAGCTTCTGAAAAGCAGATTGGGAGACGGTGTGAAGTTGCCCTTTTTACATCCTCCAAGACATTTGTAATTATTATGTGTAACAACGCATAATAATCCACAGTAATGTTATATTATGTATAATTTAACCTATTGTGTGTGGAAGACATGATGGATGTTAGAAACTAATACGCAGCTGCGAACGAATGAATCTTACACCAGCAACGTAGCCCTTTGGTTCTCTAAAATCTATAAGGAGAAAAAGAAAATGAATAGAGTTTTCAGAAGCCGTGGCCGAAAAAAGGAGCTTGAGTTAGTTAGGTTTTCAGAGGTATGTAATTTATTACATATTTGGCATAATGTGGAATTTATAGGTCTGACTTTGTTCACTGATACCATACTTGTTTCAGTGATAAATACTGAGACATACAACATTAATTAATTTACTGGTTGCTTTTAACACTGAGTTAGATTTATGGCTCTTGAAATACAGGGCATCGCATTCGGTCGCACGCAGAATACATATTATTAACTGCTCAGAGTGGTTGGGAGTTGGGCAGCATACAGATTTAGTGCTGCTAAATATCATGCCACCCTGCTTTTTATTTCAAGGGAAAGAGGTACAGGAGAAAATGTCATATGGTTCACAAAAGTTAATCTCTCAGGGAAAAAAAATTAATCTTTCTGAGAGAGCCAGTTTGGTCTGCTGGTTAAGGCAACAGGCTAGAAGCCAGGAGATGGTGAGTTCTAATCCTGCCTTAGGCATGAAAGCCGGCTGGGTGACTTGGGGCCAATTGCCAGGAGATGGTGAGTTCTAGTCCCGCCTTAAGCAAGAGAGAGAGAGACGGGTGGATGATTTTGGGTTGATTGCCAGGAGATGATGAGTTCTAGTACTGCCTTAGGCATGAAAGCTGGCTGGGTGATTGGGGCTCATTACCAGGAGATGATGAGTTCTAGTACTGCCTTAGGCATGAAAGCTGGCTGGGTGACTTGGGGCCAATTGCCAGGAGATGATGAGTTCTAGTCCTGCCTTAGACATGAAAGCTGGCTGGATAACTTTGGGCCAATCACCAGGAGATGGTGAGTTCTAGTCCCGCCTTAAGCAAGAGAGAGAGAGACGGGTGGATGATTTTGGGTTGATTGCCAGGAGATGATGAGTTCTAGTACTGCCTTAGGCATGAAAGCTGGCTGGGTGACTTGGGGCCAATTGCCAGGAGATGGTGAGTTCTAGTACTGCCTTAAGCAAGAGAGAGAGAGAGACGGGTGGATGATTTTGGGTTGATTGCCAGGAGATGGTGAGTTCTAGTACTGCCTTAGGCATGAAAGCTGGCTGGGTGACTTGGGGCTAATTGCCAGGAGATGGTGAGTTCTAGTACTGCCTTAAGCAAGAGAGAGAGAGACGGGTGGATGATTTTGGATTGATTGCCAGGAGATGGTGAGTTCTAGTACTGCCTTAGGCATGAAAGCTGGCTGGGTGACTTGGGGCCAATTGCCAGGAGATGGTGAGTTCTAGTACTGCCTTAAGCAAGAGAGAGAGACGGGTGGATGATTTTGGGTTGATTGCCAGGAGATGGTGAGTTCTAGTCCTGCCTTAGGCATGAAAGCCGACTGGGTGACTTTGGGCCAATCACCAGGAGACGATGAGTTCTACTCTTGCCTTAGGCATGAATGCCAGCGGGGTGACTTTGGGCCAATTACCAGGAGAAAGTGAGTTCTAGTACTGCCTTAAGCATGAGAGACAGCTGGATGACTTTGGACCAGTCATCAATGGGCTTCCGGTTTATGGGCATGCATTCACCAACTGCCCCAACTTCTGACTTGGAACTGGGATTGTATGAAGGATCCTAATGATTTATCTTCCACTCCAATTAATGGCAGTCCCCACTTTGCTGCAGTTCTTTATTGAAATTAAAACTCTTCTATTCCGACATGCTTTCAGTCACAGGTATACTTAATATGGGTTTTATCTTTGCTTCTATGGTGATTTTTTTGGTTTGGATGTTGGCATGGATTTAGTTCTTTATTACTGTGGTTTTTGGGGCTCTTGTTTTTTCCTTGAAGATCTTTTGCTTCTCATCCAAGAAGCTTCTTCAGTTCTTGACTGAGTGGTGGAGGATGGAAGGATTTCTATTCCTTGCAGTCATCTGGTCATTGTCACTCCTCCTGAGAGTCGTTGAGGCCACTTAGAGGTTTATCTGTGCCCTCAAGTTCTCGTGAATAGTGCAAATGGATGTGGAACAAAGCACCTATGTTGTGTGCCGTCTAGTCTTCTTTGGGATCAAAAAGAGACAGACAGACAGACACATAGATAGAAAGGAGATATATAAGAGCCTCAGATAGCTCAACAGACTAATAGCCTGTCATTAAGATCCAGCTGTCTGCAATTATTGCAAGGTTCGAGGCTCAAGGTCGACTCAGCCTTCCATCCTTTCTAAGGTAGGTCAATTGAGGACCCAGTTTGTGGGGGCAATAAGCTGACTTTGTATAAATATACAAAAGTATGAAGGCTATTGCTTAACGCATTGTAAGCCATATGTTTTCTGAGATTTTCGCGGGTGTTTGTATGTAGGTCTTTGGTTATTCGGGTCTTCTCCCGCGCAGAATTGGAAGTATCTTGGCGACGTTTCAACGAAGTCTCATTTGTCATCTTCAGGCTGGCGTTCTCGGCTTCGTGCTTCCAGGAGCAAGAAGGCAATGGAAGGCTTTGTGCTTCCATTGCTCCTGGAAGCACGAAGCCGAGAATACCAGCCTGAAGATGACGAATGAGACTTCGTCGAAACGTCGCCAAGATACTTCCAATTCTACGTGGGAGAAGACCCGAATAACCAAAGACCTACATATGTATGTATGTATGTATGTATGTATGTAAATAGGACATAGGTAGAAACAGGATGGATGGATGGATGGATGGATAGATAGAAGATAGACAGATAGACAGACGAGACCTAGAAAGGGAGATTTGAAAAACTCACGGAGTTAATTAATCAAAAGCTTCTCCCATTTCATTATTATTTCTAGGTTGCTTTTGGAGCTTCTGGAACTTCTCTTTGACAAATTCAACGCCGTGGCTGCAGCTCACGCCATTGTCCTGGGACATCTTCAACAGACTGTGTCTTCTCCTTCCAGCCAGTACGACGGCGATATTAAGCTGTACGACATGGCAGACGTATGGGTGAAGATCCAAGACGTCTTGCAGGTAAGAAACTCCCACAAATATACGGTATACCCTTTCTTAGAGTGATGCCTTTTTTCCCCCCAAGCACAGGTCTTGGAAAGCTGAGCTCCCTCCCTCCCTCTCCCTCCCTCCCTCCCTCTCTGTGTAAGTTGTTAGCAAAGGCACAAGTTTGAGCAAGAAGGTTTGATTACATTTTCGAAGAGGTAAGCTGTACGCTACGGAGGCGCTGCGAGAAATAGATTTCCCAGGGAGATTTTTTTCCCCTCTTCCCTGCATGCTGGGACATATTGCCATCAGGTTGTGAATGTTTCCATCCTTGTTGTGCAGCGTTGTCGTCTTCTGGGTGAGGAGAACGGGGCTTAAAGCACAGGGCCTAGTAAGAAAGGGGTCCTAGTAAGAAAGGCCGCCCTTCTCCAGAGACTCAAGGCATCTTACAATGCGTTAAGCAATAATCTTCATACTTTTGTATATTTGCACAAAGTCAGCTTATTGCCCCCACAAACTGGGTCCTCATTTCACCTACCTTAGAAAGGATGGAAGGCTGAGTCGACCTTGAGCCTGGTGAGATTCGAACTTACAGTAATTGCAGACAGCTGGAGTTAATCACAAATTAGTCTGCTAAGCCACCAGGCCTGTTTTGTGTGCATTACGGTTGAGATGTGTAGAAGAAGGCCTAATGGTCGAAGTGCAGGGATGTCAAACTTGATTTCTATGGAGTGCCGCATCAGGGTTCTGCTTGACCTTGGGGGCCCGAGGTAAGTGTGGCCGGGGGGTGGAGCATGGCCAGCTCGATGTCATTCGTGAGATCAAATAACCACTTTTGCTAGTAATTTCTTCTGCTAGCACTCTGCCAGTGAAAACAGAGCTTGGGAGAGTTGCATGCATCCCTCCCGGGCTCCGTTTTTGGCTGCAACAGCTTCCTGCAGCCCTCGGCCGGAGAAAACTGAGTTTGGGAGGGCCGCTGGCAGAGGCCCTTTGCTGTTTCCAGGGTGGCCCCACGGGCCGGATCTAAGCGCTCCGCGGGCCGCATCCAGGCCTTGAGTTTGATCTCCTTAGTCTAGTGTAAAATGGACCAGCTGTTCAGAGAATGGAAGAGAAAAACCAGATCGTCTTTCTTCACTGTACCACTCCATCGTTGTATTATTAGATTATATTCCAAGAAGAGCCACACATAACATCTTGGCTCCGGGAAATGCATTGGGTGCCAATTTGCTTCTGTGTCCAATTCAAGGTGTTGGTTGTGACCTCTAAAACCCTACGTGGCATGGGGCCAGGCTACCTATGGACCCATTTCCGCTCTATCACATCAGCCCGTCCCACCCAGGCAAGCAGGGAAGACATGTTGCAGACTCCGTCAGTTAAAGAATTCCAACTACAGAGGTCATTGCCCCCCACCCTGTGAGATATTCTCCCCCCACAAAGGTGTGGCAGACCCCCCCACTCTCCTGACCTTCCGACAAAGAATCAGAACATGGCTTTGCGGCAGTGGTGGAATTCAAATTTTTTTACTACTGGTTCTGTGGGCATGGCTTGGTGGGCGTGGTATGGCTTGGTGGTCCTTGTTGTGATCTAGGCTTCCTGAGTCATTAAAACACACGAATAGTCCCAAAAACCTCTTTTATTACGTTCATTCACAGCTGAGTCCCAATTAGTTGCAAAAAGTCCTTCGGGAGAAGTCCTTCGGGATAATCACCAACCTTTGTCTCCCTTGACGCGCTGCCAAAGACCTACTTGGCAAAGCCACACAGAGTCCAGAATCAAACAGAGATGCCGACTGGGAACAGAATGAACAACGTTGCTTTCCTGCAGAGAGCCCACGTGCCTTTGCTCCTCTTTTAAGCCTTATGGGAGGGGCCAATCATCTCCAAGCCTTACTCCCAAGTCATCCCTTTAGTTTTAACTGTTCGTACCTTCTGGCAGCTCTGCGCATGCGCGCAGTAGGAACAGGCTCCTCCTGTTTCTCTGCCTCTCTGATGTCCGACTCTGGAGGTTCTGGAGTCTGTACATCACTCCCAGATGGTCCTGGCCCCATCTCTGCCTCCGACGCAGAGCCCTCGTCCGAGCCTTCCCCAGACTCCAGGACTGGCCCATGTTCCTCCCCAGCCTCCTCACTGTCTGACTCCACTGCCAGCTCCACCGGCTACTGGCGGACCACAACAGGCGTGGCAGGGGAAGGATGCTGCAAAATCTCCATTCCCACCCCACTTTGGGACCAGCCAGAGGTGGCATTTGCCGGTTCTCCGAACTACTCAAAATTTCCGCTACCGGTTCTCCAGGACCTATCAGAACCTGCTGAATAGCACCCCTGCTTTGCGGCCTCGCGTGGGGCACCTCGAGACTGGCCATGGGAGTGACGGCGGTCCTCCTTCCATCTTTTAAGTAGTTTTAACAGCATTTAATCCTCCATGCCTCCTTGTCAAATTGTAATTTTTATCAGTTGCTTTTATTTTATTCTTTAACATTTTCTAGTATGCCAGCCAGGGTCCTTCTCTTGAGGGACACGGGCAGTTCAAAAAATGTAAAAAAATGAATACTAGAAATATCCCTGCTGTGATTATTACGAAGGAAGCTGAAATGGCTCCTGATTTCTCCATTTTTAGCGTTAAATCAGTGTTGTTTATATCTTTAGTCTGCCACATTTTCTACATAGGGCTAGGTTGTTAGATGTATCCCGAACGTTTTGATTCAGCTGGAGTTGCAGAGACAGTATTTCAGATAAAAATGGGACGCGGAATTAAAAAGCAGAACAAGATTTAAAACGTGGACCATTTTGTGCGCAGCCACAGTGGAGACGATGTGACAGGCATTCTGTGGAAATCGGTTAGTAGTTATTTGCTTGTCAGTGTGGTGGATTATAGGTGAGATTCAAATCGGAAGCAAAAAACTCCCCAAAAACGAAATAATAAAATAAATCCTGGTAGGGACTTTGTCCCTAGGACCGTTGCCATTTAAATTTCGCTTCGGGAGGGCAGAGAAAGAGAGACTAGTCAAAAAAAAAAATTTCAAGTGGTAATGAGCGGTGAAAATGAACTAATATTACATATTGAAGCTTTGGTTTGGTCAGAGATGGGGTTTGAGGCGTGCAGAAAATCAGTTCTTAATAAGATAGCAGATTGATAATTGCTTAATTACATAGCCCAGTTCACATGGGAATGTCGAGAAGTAAGAATACTCTTATTATCTTCTCCTAAAATCCATGATTAAATGTATAAAATGCAGCTGCTCTCCAAGTGCACAGAGGGGTCCTGGGTGGCCCTTTCTACGTTTGTGCTCGGAAGACGAAGGCTTTTTGCGCATGAATGGAGGCCAATCATCCGTGTCCCAGGATATTTATTTATTTATTTATTTATTAGTTCAATTTATATGCCACCCTTCTCCGGAGACTCAGTGCGCCTTACAATGCGTTAAGCAATAGCCTTCATACTCTTGTATATACCTGCCTAGTAGAGCTTTCAGGGCCCCCCCAAGCGGTGTTCTTTTTTATACAAAGTCAGTTTATTGCCCCCACAATCCGGGTCCTCATTTTACCTACCTCGGAAGGATGGAAGGCTGAGTCAACCTTGAGCCTGGTGAGAATTGAACTCGCAGTAATTGCAGGCAGCTGATGCTATTTAACAGCACTTTAGTCTGCTGTGCGACCAAGGCTCTTGGATAATGTTTCAGGATCCAATCTGGGTTGGTCACCAGGACCAGAGTTTTAGTCTTCCGAGCTTCCGGACTCTCTTCTAAGCACCTGGGCAGGGAGTTGGACTAGAAGACCTCCAAGGTCCCTCCCAGCCCAATGATCCCATGTTTCTATGGAGCCCATCCTCAGGGAACGCCTCTCTACCGAATGTTTTTTTTTTAAATTTGATTTATATGCTGTCCTTCTCTGGAGACTCAGGGAGGCTTACAATGTGTTAAGCAACAGCCTTCATACTTTTGTATATTTTTATACAAAGTCAGCTTATTGCCCCGACAAACTGGGTCCTAATTTCACCTACCTTAGAAAGGATGGAAGGCTGAGTCAACCTGGAGCCTGGTGAGATTCGAACTTGCAGTAATTGCAGACAGCTGCTTTTTAATTACAATGCTTTAGTCTGCTGAGCCGCCAGGCCCGATTTAGAGAATGTGTGCTTTGGGCTATTCTGTGTGTTACTAATAAAGGAAAAATATTTGAAGCCCAGGGTTGACATGAGAGCTCCTTGGTGCTCTCTGAGCTTGCAGACGTTTCCTTACCCAAACTAGGCAACATCATCAATGTTAGGGTATACACTAGCACTGATGACATTATCTAGTTTGGGTAATGAGACGTCTCCAAGCAAACAAGCAAGTTCATGGAGCACCAAGGATACTACCACATATTCTATGTGTATTATTTATGTGGGGCCTGGTTGCGTGTGGCTTTTTATTTGTTGATTGGGGGTTTTGATGGTCAGCTATTAAGTCATTGGCTGTTGTTTCTTTGTGCTGCCAAGTCCTAGGTTCATAAATACTTAATAAAATGAAGTTAAATCACTCCTGTTGACTAAGGAGGGGTTCGTTTCCCCTTCAATAATTTCCCTGGCTGTTTTTGTACCTGCTCAGCCAACAGTCTTAGTAGCTGGGATACTGAATGTGTGTCCTTGTTCATCTCCGTATGAGGCTATTAATGAGTTCGGGTCCCTTTGTCTGACCACTCGGTTGCAATCTGGTTTACTACCACTTTATCAAGCTTCCTTCCTTCCTTCCTTCCTTCCTTCCTTCCTTCCTTCCTTCCTTCCTTCCTTCCTTCCTTCCTTTCCTTTCCTTTCCTTTCCTTTCCTTTCCTTTCCTTTCCTTTCCTTTCCTTTCCTTTCCTTTCCTTTCCTTTCCTTTCCTTTCCTTTCCTTTCCTTTCCTTTCCTTTCCTTTCCTTTTCTTTTCTTTTCTTTTCTTTTTTCTTCCTTCCCCATATGTTCCAATTGGAACAGAAGCGCAGTATGGATAATTGACGAGTTGGATGCTAAGTGATATGAGGAGATATTGAAAAAAAGAAAAAAACCTTGGTGGGTTTGAGAGAGGATATAGGGTGAGATTCTGAGCTGTTCTCTATTGTTCCAGAGAAGACGCACAACGATGGAGGTCCATTATAGGAAGGGAAGTCAGACTCGAGGGGTTTAATAGTCCCCCCCAGTTCCGCGATTCTGTGTTTTATGCTATTAAAGATAAGATTGCCGGCTGCATTTGCTTTCAAGCTACTAAAGCAAGCAAAAAATCTATTTGCAGGGAAGCAGAAAAACACTCCACACTAAGTTAAATAAAAGCTCTCTCTTTTGTATAAACATTGTCCTTCCTGGCATGTGGAGTGAGACTAGCAGGACCGGGAGACGACAACGATTGATTGACACAAGTGACAGAAGTTTGAATTTGGAGGCGGCGTAGACCTTCATGGATTACGGACCCTGCTTTTCACAAATACGGGAGGAAGGCCCTCTAGGAAATTCTAGTAATTTGTAGGGATTGTTATAATCCTCCTCCTACACCCGGGGAAGATCACAATGGAGAAAGCCGATTTGAACTGTAGAGCAGTGTAGAACCGCAAATTTAATAAATTAACGCTCTCTTGTTTGGAAGGGAACTTGACGGTAATTAATTTCTTGCTCGCTCAAAGGTTAGAAGACACGGCGAGGAGAACGTTTGAACTTTTTGCTATCCTTTGCTCTGATAACCATGATGGAAAATCGGCTTCTCTTAATTGGGACGGACGTCATCAACATACTGTTGAGCCCACTACATTCTCCCCTTGAACCCCCACCCCAATTCTAATAACAATATCAAGATGAGAGATGAGAACTCTTATAACCGTTGACTCGGTGTGATATTTTTCGGGTTTCGAAACGAATAACCTGAAGACTTTTTGAAAGAGGGCACCAGAAAAACACAGTTCTGACAGGTGGGGTTGACTTAGCGTGCGTCTGAATCTTTTCCAAACATTGATGCGTTGCTTCGGTTGTGAGCAGATGGGACTTGTGGGCAGAAAACGGGTGAGGAAGCAACTGTCAAGATTAGTGTAATCACGCCTACGTGTGCTGTGTGCTTTACCTCACAGACGCGTTCTTCGGATCGAGGTTTGTATGTTGCAAGAGAAAAGCTCCTATCCCCTTAACCCTGCTTATTTTTGTAAGCGTTTATTTGATTTTTTAGGAGTTTTTTTTTAAAAGATGGGTTTCACAATATCTTTAAAAGATAGAAACGATGAGAGTTCTTCTTTAAAAAAAAGCAGGTGGGAGAAAAAGAGGAGAGAGCGGGAAACTGAACTATGGACGGTCAGACTTCATAATTTTCTTCGAGTCTCCCTTCTTTTTCTTTTTTCTTTTTAAATCTCTGAGCTTTTTATAAGCACAATTGTATTTTTCCCCTTCTACTTTGAACAGAAAGTTGATGGGACAGTCGTGATTATTAAAGCTAAATTCAGCTGCTATCAGAGCCCTCGTCTTCGCCTCTCAAATTTCAGGGTCAAACCAGGTCCACTCTGAAGCACAGTGCTTTGAGATTGAAGATGGTCAGCCTCCGAAAAGCAAGGAAAATAGTTTGGGGAATTTTCCAAGCAGATTGCTTTATTGTTTCTCACCTGAAAACAGAATTGTGCCGAACTAAAGCATGCTAACACAAAGCATGTAGTCTGGGAACTATTGAGGAGGAACCGTCTTCAACCTCTGTCTCACACACAAAGTATCTGAATTGTGTTGCCTCTTGTTCTTGGAATGCAGCCTCTGCTGGGAATCCAAGCTACAAGGAAAGAAGGAAGGAAGGAAGGAAGGAAGGAAGGAAGGAAGGAAGGAAGGAAGGAAGGAAGGAGGGAGGGAGGGAGGGAGGGAGGGAGGGAAGGAAGGAAGGAGAGAAAAAAGAGGGAGGGAGGAGAAAAAGAGAGGCAAAGGAAGGGAGGAAGGACAAAGAGAGCAAGAAAGGAAAGAGAAAGAAAAGAGAAAAGAGGGAGTGACAAGAAAAAGATGAGAGGGGAAGGAAGAAGGGAGGGAGGGAAGGAAGGAAAAAGAAATGAGAGAAAAAGGGAGGGAGAAGAAAAAGAGATGAAGGAAGAAAAGAAGGGAGGAAGGAGAAAGATAAGGAAGGAAGGAAAGAAGGAAGGAAGGAGAAAAATGAAAGAAAAAAAGGAGGGAGGGAGGAAAAAAGATGAGAAGGGAAGGAAGGAAGGAAGGGAAAGAGGGAGGAAGGTGAAAGAGGCAGGAAAGAAGGGAAGGGAGGGTTGGGTTCCCCAAGCCAAGAAAGACACTGCCAAACTGAAGCATGTTAACCCTCCCATAAAGCATATTACTTTGGGAACTATTAGGCAGGAACCATCTTCACCCTCTTTCTCACGCACAAACTCTCTGAATCGGGTTGCCTTCTGCTCCTCTGGAATGCAGCCCCTCCTTCCTGGGAATCCAGACTACATCCCATCCATCATAAGGTCCCAAGGGAGATGACGAATTTGGACCAACAGCAGGCATTCATCATGGGTGCTGTTTACATTGATACTTACTTGTTTTGGGGTGCGTTTTTATTGTTTTAATGTCAAGGTTGAGGGCCAATCTTACCTCTGCAGGATGAGGGAGCCACCACAGAGAAGGCTCTTCTTCTTTGAGGAGAAGAAGGTTTGAGGAGCCTGTTGCAGCTGAAAATGGAACTTGAGAGCCTGTTTTCACTGGTAAAGTGTTTGGGTCACCACAGGCACCCCTGACACGAATGGCCACCGACATCGAGCTGGCCACGCCACCCCGCCACCCCCAAAGTCAAAGACAACTCCGATGCAGCCCTCAATGAAATCGAGTTTGACACCCCTGATGTAGGGCTTTGAAGGTGACAATCGGCCCCTTGAATTGGACCCGGAAGCAAATCGGCAACCCATGCAGTTCCGGCAATTTGCATCACACTTGTGCAAATCTCGGCTTGCACAACACCACATGAGTCACTATATGTTGAACCAGTTGAAGCTTCCGGCTACTTCTCCAGGACAACCCCACCTAGAACGCACGTCCGAAAGATGGCAACAGCTGTGCATGACACACACTAGGATAGAAATCTCTCTATTTTTGACAGGCATGAATACTTTTACTTCTGATAAAGGCCGATAAAAGTGCTGGAAAATACTAATTCTTATACAGAGCAGCGTGAAAAGGATGTCATAGATATGGACCGAAATATACACGGAAGTGACTCATGCCGTGTTCTTCGGTTCACGGAAATCTGTGGCATGAGAATTTCTTTTGAAAACAAAGCAATTATCTTTTTTTTCCCCCTCTCTCTTTTTTCTCTGGCTTCAAATCTGCCACATTGCTGCCCTTGAAAAAAGACCGAATGCTGCACACTCATTATTAACATATAGTTCTTCCATTGAATTGAGAAGGATTGCTAGCCGGTACAGCAGGGGTGTCAAACTCAAGGCCCGGGGGGGCTGGATCCAGCATGTGGGGTGCTTAGATCTGGCCCATGGGGCTGCCCTGGAAATAGCAAAGGACTGACCAGCAGTGCCTCTGCCAGTGAAAAAGGAGCTTAGGAGGGCCGCTGTGAAGAAAAGAGGAGAGGAGAGGAGAGGAGAGGAGAGGAGAGGAGAGGAGAGGAGAGGAGAGGAGAGGAGAGGAGAAGGAGAAGAGAAGAGAAGAGAAGAGAAGAGAAGAGAAGAGAAGAGAAGAGAAGAGAAGAGAAGAGAAGAGAAGAGAATTCTTTCTTGGCCAAGTGTGATTGGACACACAAGGAATTTGTCTTTGGTGCATACGCTCTCAGTGTACATAAGGAGAATAAAATACATTCGTCAAGAATCATAAGGTACAACACTTAATGATAGTCATAGGAAACAAATAAACAATCAAATCATATTAGGAAACAGTCAGTATAAATTGTAAGGATACCAGCAACACGTTTACAGTCCCATAAGTGGGAGGAGATGGGTGATAGGAACGATGAGAAGATTAATAGTAGCGCAGACTTAGTGAATAGTTTGACAGTGTTGAGGGAATTATTTGTTTAGCAGAGTGAAAAAACTGTCCTTGTGTCTAGTTGTTCTGGTGTGTAGTGCTCTATAGCGTCGTTTTGAGAGTAGGAGTTGAAACAGTTTATGTCCAAGATGCGAGGGGTCTGTAGATATTTTCCCAGCCCTCTTTTTGACTCGTGCAGCATACAGGTCCTCCATGGAAGGCAGATTGGTAGCCATGGTTCTTTCTGCAGTTCTAATGATCCTCCGAAGTCTCCGTCTGTCTTGTTGGCTTGCAGAGCCAAACCAGGCAGTTATGGAGGTGCAGATGACAGACTCCATCACTCCTCTGTAGAACTGGATCAGCAGCTCCTTGGGCAGTTCGAGCTTCCTGAGCTGGCGCAGAAAGAACATTCTTCGTTGTGCTTTTCTGATGACATTTTTGATGTTGGGTGTCCATTTCAGATCTTGCGATATGGAGAGTTAGAGAGTCCACACCCATTTGCACCACTCAGGTGACCCTGAGGACACAGACAAACCTCCAGGTGACCCCAGCGACTCTCTAAAAAAGGATGCAAACGACCAGCTGCCTGCAAGGAATATAAATCCTTCCGTTCCCCACCATTCGGTCAGAGTTGAAGAAGCTTTTTGGATGAGAAGCGAAACCTCTTCAAGGGAAAACTAAGAATGTCTAGTTGCCTCTTGGAAAAAGCAAGAGTTTGGGACAACTATTACCTGGATGACTGAGAATCTGTGGCAGCTACAAACTGGTTTTTTTCTAAAAAATGTTAGCAAAGGGACACCCAAAAGAGAAAAACAAAAGAGCAGGGACACTCCCTGGTGCTGACATAATAGATTTGCCCCAAAGAAGAGAGGGTCAAGCTATTCTCCAAAGCCCCTGAGGGCAGGACAAAAAGCAACAGGTGGAAACTCATCAAGGAGAGAAGCAACCTGAAACTAAGGAGAAATTTCCTAACACTGAAGACAATTATTGGGGTGACTTGCCTCCAGAAATTGTGGGTTCTCCATCACTGGAAGTTTTTAAGAAGAGGTTGGACAACAATTGATCTGGAATGGTTAAAGGTTTCCTACTTGAGCAGGGGGATGGACTAAGATCCCATCCAGCTGTGTTATTCTGTTAATAATAATTTGTCTCTGATGGATGCTTGAATCGGTCTTCTTTGCAAAACTTGAATTGGATGAGCCAGTGGTTGCAGGAATTGGGTAGGATGATTAGGAGACTGGAGGCTAAAACATACGAAGAAACAGTTGCAGGAACTGGGTATGTCTAGTTTAATGAAGAGAAGGACCAGGGGAGACTTGATAGCAGTCTTCCAATATCTCAAGGGCTGCCCCAAAGAAGAGGGAGTCAAGCTATTCTCCAAAGCCCCTGAACGCAGGACAAGAAGCAACGGATGGAAATTAATCAAGGAGGGAAGCAACCTGGAATTAAGGAGAACCTTCCTAACATTGAGGACAATTAAATATGTTGAGACTCTAGAAAGAGTGCAGAGAAGAGCAACAAAGAGGATTAGGGGACTGGAGGCTAAAACATATGAAGAACGGTTGCAGGAACTGGGTATGTCTACTTTAATGAAGAGAAGGACCAGGGGAGACATGATAGCAGTCTTCCAATATCTCAGGGGCTGCCACAAAGAAGAGGGAGTCAAGCTATTCTCCAAAGCCCCTGAAAGCAGGAGAAGAAGCAACTGGTGGAAACTCATCAAGGAGAGAAGCAACTTAGAACTAAGGAGAAATTTCCTAACAGTGAGAACAATTAACCAGCGGAACAACTTGCCTCCAGAAGTTGTGAATGTTCCATCACTGGAAGTTTTCAAGAAGAGACTGGACAACCATTTGTCTGAAGTGGTATAAAGTTTCCTGCCTAAGCAGGGGGTTGGACTAGAAGACCTCCAAGGTCCCTTCCAACTCTGATATTCTGTTATTATTACTTTTTTTTAAAAAAGAAAAATTGAGGATGAATGAAATCAAGAGGAGAAAACAAAACCTTTTCTGCCCATTTGGAGTGGAGTGTCATAGGAATGATTGATAAGAATAGCCACCCCTGGTTCCTTCCCATTTGAGAAAAAAAAAGTGCAATGATTAACTTTTTTGTTTTGGTCCATTGGTAGAATCTCTCATCAGGAAGGCCTCAGAAATACCATCTACGCCTCGAATGCTGAAGTCATATTAATTTTAAGCTCCATTAGAGATGCAAGAGGGAAAAGAAAAATGTTCATCAAATGGGAAAGGACTAAATTAGCAAAGGATTTTTTTTTTAATTTCAAGGTTCAGAAGAATAGTACAAATAATGGAGTTTGTCTCTTTTTTTGTTTTGTTTTGTTTTGTGCAGTGGGGAGAAAAAAAAAAAAGAAGAAGCCTCTATGGAAACTTGTTCATTTTGTCCCTGTAAATTGAAGCTCATTTATATTATTGGCATGCCTGCAATTCTCATCTGAAATCACAGCCGAAGAAACATGTAGCAAGAAGTATTTTTTTTTTTCCCCTCCCTGAAAAAGTTTACACTGTTGAAAGAAACAGCTAGGCAAGCTGGGCTTTTCTAAGCCATGGTGTGACGTGCGTGTGTGTGTGTGTGTTTGACTCAGCCAATGTTGCGCGTGAATGCGGTTTTACTGGCTTGTTTAATCAACCAGGATTCATTTTGTAGTTTTCTGCATTGTGATTGTCCGGTAACGCATTGTAAGCCGCCCTGAGTCTCCGGAGAAGGGCGGCATATAAATCAAATTAAAAAAAAAAAAAGTGGAAGAGAACAAGTCATCGGTCAGATAAGGAGTCAAAGCATTTTAATAAAGGAGAATATGTGTAGCCCAGAGTTGATGTGAGGGGTCCAGACATTTCGTGACTTAACTAGGTTACAGCATCAGTGCACTGATTATTTAGCTGGGTCACGAAACATCTGCAAGAAAACAACCAAGACCGGAGAGCCCCAAGGACCCCTACAGTTGGTCTCTTCCTCCTCCTTCTCCTCTCTGCAAACCCCACTCCCTTCTAGCACTGATGATAATACCTAGTTGGGTCATGAAACGTCCTTATGACCCCCACCAAGCATTTTTTATTGCTTGGCTTGACTTGTCCATCTTACGTTGGGTTCTTGAGTTGTGAGGATAACGTGTCGGCTTTGGTGTTCATCCCAGATTTTGAGCTTCTGAAATCTTGGTATTCGTGAAATGAGAAAGGCAAAGACTAATCCAAGGAGTCCTCGACTTAACAACCATTCGTTTAGTAACCGTTCAGACTTACAGCACCACTGAAAAAAGTGTGTCGTGACTGTTTTTCACACCTACGGGTGTTGCAGCGTCCCCATAGTCACATGATCAATATTTGCATGCTTGGCAATTGGTTCCTATTTATGACGGTCGCGGTGGTCCCAGGGCCATCTTCTGAGAAGCAAAGCCAATGAGGGAGCCAGGCTCACTTAACAACCGTGTTACTAACCGAACCACTGCTGTGATTCGCTGAACAAATGTGGCAACCAAGGCCATAAAAAGAGGGGGCAACACTCACTTAAGAGCTGTCTCGCTTAGCAACAGAAATTTTGGGTCTCGATTGTAGTCGTCTCTCGAGGACCACCTGTAATTTCAAACTGGCTGAAAATAATTGCAAAAAATTACAACCGTGTTTCCCTGAAATTCAAACCTCCCTGGCTAATAAGCCCAATCGGGCTTTTGTGTGCATGCGCTAAAATAAGCCCTCCTGGAAAATATTAAACCGCATGCACAGCCGGTCCCTGCCATTTCCTCTGGTTAGGGTTGGGGAGACAGAGCCTGAAATCAGGTAAGACGGCAGGAGGAGCCCCGTCTTGCTCCACGCGCCCCAAAATAATAAAAACCCCTTCAAAATAAGGCCAAGCGCTTATTTCGGGGTTCAGAAAAAATAAGGTGGGTCTTATTTTCATGGGAAGCACGGGTAGAACGACCTATTTCTGTTTCCTTCATATCTTTTCTGACTTAACTTATACCGGTTCAGTCCATATTCTGGTTTATGCAGGCTATTAGGCAAGGTAGGCAGTTATTATTAGGGCCATAAAATCCGTTATTAGACGGTCTGAGCTGGCTCAGGCTTCAGCTATGGAAGATTATATTAAGACTTTTACTCAGAAATTGGAACCAGGTGGTTTACTGACCATTTCCACATCTGGGCAGACGGCCAGGTGAGTGCGATGGCCGTTAAATTCTGACCACACGAGCAACCTAAGCAATTCTCTCTCTGACACCCCCCCCCCTTCCCCAATAAGGACATTTTTGCATTTTTCCTGCATTCCCCTGAGCCATTTCTCAATTGCGGCCATTATATATTTGCCTTGCCTGTAATCCAGGTGGCTGATGGTCTCCCACCCACCGGGTTTAAAATTAACCTCTCTGAACTCGCATATCTTTTCCTCCGAACGCGGATTTCATCCTTGAGGTTATGCTTGGCTTCTCTTTATGGCCATTTATGCTGGGGAGGGAAGAGAGAGCAGGAATGTTGGATATTTCAATGTATTCAATTTAAGCTACCTGGCCTAAAAGGCAGCGATGGGTCCTTTTCTCTAGATATTTTCTGTTTCGGCAAGAACCCAGTTAGGATCATATTGACAGCTGCCCCAGAGGTGCTTTTTCAAAAGGCAACTGGACTTTTGAGGGTGCTCTCTGAGCTTGCTTGCTTTCTTGCAAATGTTTCATGACCCAACTAGGGAACATCATCAGTACAAGAAGGAAGTGGGGTTGAGGAGGAGGAGGAGAAGAAGGAGAGGAGGAAGAGGAGGAGGAGGAGGAGGAGGAGGAGGAGGAGGAGGAGGAGGAGGAGGAGGAGGAGGAGGTTTCCTCTCAGTTTCTTGATTGGGGTATTGTTCCTTGAAGATATTTTGCTTCTCATCCAAGAAGCTTCATCAGTTCTTGGATGAGAAGCGAAAAACAAAGGAAGTGCAGTTGCCTTTTGAAAAAACACCATTGGTTTTTTCATGGTGTTTCATCCAAGTCAATCATGACTTGATGACTTAGAATTTCCATAGACACATATACATAAAAAGGTAAAGGTTCCCCTCGAACGTATATGCTAGTCGTTCCCGACTCTAGGGGGCGGTGCTCATCTCCGTTTCAAAGCCGAAGAGCCAGCGCTGTCCGAAGACGTCTCCGTGGTCGTGTGGCCGGCATGACTCAACGCTAAAGGAGCACGGAGCACCGTTACCTTCCCACCAAAGGTGGTCCCTATTTTTTCTACTGGCATTTTTTAAACATTTTTTATTTATTTATTTTTATTTTTTATTTAATATAACTTATATGCCGCCCTATCTCCATAGGACTCAGGGCAGCTCACAACAATTAAAACAAACCAATAAAAACATGAAATACATACATAAACAAATATTAAAACCCGTTAAAATAATCGAAAACCCCCTTAGTCCAAGCTGGGCGCCCGGAACAGCCATGTTTTTAGTGCGCGGCGGAAGGTGCGGAGGTCAGGGGCCAACCGAAGTCCCATGCTTTTGAACTACTAGGTTGGCAGAAGCTGGGACAAGTCACGGGAGCTCGCCCCGTTACGCGGCACTAGGGATTCGAACCGCTGAACTGCCATCCTTTCCATCGACAAGCTGAGCCACCGTGTTCCTTCCCCATAGACATATTGACAGCTATATGTTAGTGGATAACGATTATGCATTACAGACTTATGAGCTCAGAAGGAGAACCTTACAATCAGAGAGCCAGCTCGCTCGAGTGATTAAGGCACCAGGCTCGGAAGCAGGAGACCGTGAGTTCAAGACCCACCTTAGTCATGAAAGGCAGCTGGGTGACTTTGGGCCAATCACCAGGAGATTGTGAGTTCTAGTCTCACCTTAGGCATGGGAGCTGGCTGGGGGACTTGGGACCAATCACCAGGAGAGAGTGAGTTCTAGTCCCGTTTCAGGCATGAAAGCTGGCTGGGTGACTTTGGGCCAATCGCCAGGAGATGGTGAGTGAAAGTCGCCTGGATGATGTTGGACCAATTACCAGGAGACAGTGAGTTCTAGTCCCGCCTTAATCATAAAAGCCAGCTGAGTGACTTTGCCCTGGTC
>JAWJVD010000213.1:460528-507964 GCA_038048745.1 Coluber constrictor foxii
TTCAGTGACTCCATCCAGCCACCTCCTTCTCTGTCGTCCCCTTCTTCTTTTGCCCTCCATCGTTCCTAGCATTGGGTTCTTCTCCAGGGAGTCCTTCCTTCTCATTAGGTGGCCAAAGTATTTGAGTTTCCTCTTCAGGATCTGGCCTTCTAAAGAGCAGTTAGGGTTGAACTCCTCTAGGACTGACCAGTTGGATGGCCTTGCAGTCCAAGGGACTCGCAGGAGTCTTCTCCAGCACCAGAGTTCAAGGGCCTCTATTCTTTGGTGCTCAGCCTTCCTTATGGTCCAACTTTCCCAGCCATCCATTGCAACTGGGAAAACCAGAGCCTTGACGATACATGCTTTTGTTGGCAGGGTGATGTCTCTGCTTTTTAATAAGCTATCTAGATTTGCCATAGCTTTCCTCCCCAGGAGGAAAACTTAACAATGCTAAAAAAAATTTGTAGAAAATCAGCATTGTTCCATTTTGTGGGACAAGCTCTTGAATTTCCCACAGAGTCTCTTCTTCAGGGTGATTGAATCCTGCCCAAAGATCCCATTCACTTCCGAAAACTTTCCTATTTTCTGGAACAGCTTTAAAAAAAAATGACAATTTCTACTGGCAAGAATTTACCGCCTTTGTCCAAAAAACACCTCTGTCTTTCCGCTGAGCCACATTCCTGTTCAGGTAAAGTGTGATTTATTGATATCGGCCTTTCAGGGATTTCGTTGGGTTGAAACACTCTTTTTTTTTTTTCCTCCTTCTTTCTTCCAGATGCTGCTGACAGAATACCTGGACATGAAAAACACACGTGCCTCTTCAGAGCCTTCAGCTCAGCTGAGCTACGCCAGCTCCGGAAGGGAGTTTGCGGCGTTTTTTGCAAAAAAGAAACCTCAAAGGCCCAAAACCTCTTTGTTCAAGTAGGTGCAGCTCTGTCTTTTTTTTTTCACCCCCGAGTTGAAAAGAGTCCTGAAGTTTTCCGTGCTTCCTTCTCTTTTTTTGAGAGCCCACTCATTTGCTCTACAGCTAGTCCTCGACTTATATCCACAATGGACCCCAGAATTTTTTTTACCGAGTGAGAAATTTGTTAAGTGAATTTTGTCCCATCTTGCGATTTTTCTTGCCTCAGTCGTTAAGTGAATCTCTGCAGTTGTGAAGTTAGTAACACTGTTGTTAAGTAAATCTGGCTTCCCCATTAAGTTTGCTTGTCAGAAGGTCGCAAAAGGGGGATCACAGGACCCCGGGATACTGCAACCGTCATAAGGACAAGTCAGTTGCCAAGCGTCTAAATTTTGATCCCATGACTGGAACAGTGTGAAGCATGAAAACGGTCATAAGTCACTGTTTTTCAGTGCAATTGGAACTTCAAACGGTCACTGAACAAACTGTTATAAATCAAGGACTGCCTGTATTTTGAGGGCATGTATCGATATGTCTCCCCTCAGACGGGGAGGTTCCTTGCCTGAGAGGCTCCAGAAAGATGAAAACTCAAATCTAGAAAATGTGTGGGTTGGCATTGGGAAGGAGATGAGAACATTCAGGTGGTCCTTGACTTACAACCATTCATTCAGCATCTATTCAAAGTTAGACAGGTGTTGAGAAAAGTAACCTATTTATACATATGATAAAGGCAGGAGATTAGATAGGTAGGTAGATAGATAGATGATAGATAGATAGATAGATAGATAGATAGATAGATAGATAGATAGATAGATAGATAGATAGATAGATAGATAGATAGATAGATAGATAGATAGACAGACAGACAGACAGACAGACGAGAGAGAGAGAGAGATAGCTAGATCAGGAATGGGCAAATATGGCCCCTTTTACAGCCTGAAGTCCGCAGGCTGTAAAAGGGCCACAGTTGCCCACCCCTGAGCTAGATGACAGCTAGATACCGAGAGAGAGAGAGAATAGTGAGATAGCTAGCTAGCTAGATGATAGCTAGATACGGTGTTTCCCTGAAAATAAGACCTTGTCTTACATTTTTTTGAACCCTGAAATAAGCCTTATTTTCGGGGAGATCTCATTATTTTGGGGTTCGTGAAGCAAGATGGGGCTCCTCTTGCCGTCTTACCTGATTTCCAGCTCTGCATTTAAATATGCTCTCCTGTCTCCCCTAAGCCTTCTCTTCGTTGGACGAGACATAACCCAGTTCCCTTAATCGTTCAGACTTGAGTTGAAATCTGACTTTTTAATTCTTCTCCCGGCTTACTTTTATTTCTATCCTTTTCCCCCCTGCCAATGAGGTTGCCGCTTAATTAAATTTTTTTGAAACATTACGGTACAGAAAAACCAAACTGACACATCTGTTGAAATTTACTAAACGCCCGACAGCTAGGATTTACTGCATTATGTAAAACAGAACCCCGTAAAAATCTACGAGCAGTGTCGATTAAAAAAAAAAAAAAACCTCAACACACTCCAGGACAATTCCCGTAAAATAGAGCCTGGATAAGATCTGCCAAGAACCAACGGCAAAAGTAGATTGCAGAAAACACAACAGGTTGTTTAAAAAAACAAAAAAAATCCAAAAAGCGCAAAGAAGAGAAACGGTTTTTTGTATCTGCACAAAGGGGCTTTGTTTGAGTTGGGAGAACAATCTAGAAAGTTGCAGGTTAGCCTGGCTTTCTCTTACCTCTAAAGCAATGTGGGCAGTATTTGAATTTGCTTTGCTAAGAAAACCATTACAGGTAGTCCTCGACTTATGACCAGTGGTGGTATTCAGCCGGTTTGGATCGTTTTGGGTGAACCTGCCCTATGCCGTCCTATTTAGCCACGTTTTCTAAGCCGCACGAAAAGCTCATGCACGGGAGGCCGTGGGCATGTGCGGAAAGCATGTATGTTCTCACATTTTTAGTGCTCAGCGAACCGGTGGTAAAATGATGTGAAACCCACCTCTGCTTACGACCGTTCATTTAGTGACTGTTCAAAGTTATGGTAAGGGATCTGGGACCTGTATGCAACAAAATTTCGTTTTAATGGATGCCGATTAGTGTTCATTCAAAGTGACAATAAAGTTGTTCTGTTCTGTTCTGTTCTGTTCTGTTCTGTTCTGTTCTGTTCTGTTCTGTTCTACTCTA
This sequence comes from Coluber constrictor foxii, assembly GCA_038048745.1. NCBI lineage: Eukaryota > Metazoa > Chordata > Lepidosauria > Squamata > Colubridae > Coluber > Coluber constrictor. The sequence continues at coordinate 463,595 of JAWJVD010000213.1, forward strand.
CTCTACTCTACTCTATTCTTCATTCCAATATCTAGTCTAGTCTAGTCTAGTCTAGTCTAGTCTAGTCTATTCTAGTCTTCATTCCAATATCTGTTCTGTTCTGTTCTGTTCTGTTCTGTTCTGTTCTGTTCTTCATTCCAATATTCTATTCTATTCTATTCTATTCTATTCTATTCTATTCTATTCTATTCTATTCTATTCTATTCTACTCTACTCTACTCTACTCTACTCTACTCTACTCTACTCTACTCTACTCTACTCTATTCTTCATTCCAATATCTATTCTCTTCTTTTCTTTTCTTTTCTCTTCTCTTCTCTTCTCTTCTCTTCTCTTCTCTTCTCTTCTCTTCTCTTCTCTTCTCTTCTCTTCTCTTCTCTTCTCTTCTCTTCTTCATTCCAATATCCTATCCTATCCTATCCTGTCCTGTCCTGTCCTGTCCTGTCCTGTCCTGTCCTGTCCTGTCCTGTCCTGTCCTGTCAGCAGTAGAAAGCATTCTTTGCTTGCTAGCGATGTGCCCTCATGTGCTACGTTTCATTGTAGGTTTGAGTCATCTTCCCATGCCATCAGTATGAGCACTTACCTGCAGGAACAGAGGAGGGAACTTTACAGCCGGAGCGGAGAACTGCAAGGTAGGACAGATTTTATAAATAAAAGTCATTCAGAAAAAAAATGTCTCCCTCTCCCTTGAGAGGAATTGGAATCCACTTGTTTGCAAAGAAAGCCAAAATAAACCCAGATGATAATTTTGGAACACTGGTTAATACGTTGACGTTTCTAGCAAATATTGTGTTTGGTGCACTGAACAGGGAAGCGGACAGGTTTCACAGATATGACTAGTCTTTTGAAGTGCCAATTTTGAAGGCCTTTTTGATGGAAGAGAATGTTTGTTGCTCAGGGTTGAAATGTGGGATCCTTGGTGCCCATTGAATTTGGTGGTATTCTTGTAGACGTTTTATGACCCACGTGGATAACATCATCAGTGCTAGGAGGTAGAAGAGTTTGTGGCGTGGAGAAGAGGGAGGAGGGGAGGAGGAGGAGAAGGAAAAGGAGGAGGAGACAGTGGATCCTTGATGCCCCCTATGCCCTCTATGCTTGGTGGTATTTTTGGAGACCTCTCTTTACCAAACTAAGTAATATCATCAGTGCTAGAAGAGAGAGGGGTTTGTGGAGTGGAGGAAAAGGAGAAGGGAAGGAGGAAGAGGAGGAAGGGAAGCATGAGGAGGAATAGACGGTGGGATCCTTGATGCCCTCTATGCTTATAGACGTTTCATTACCAAACTAGGTAATATCATCAGTACTAGAAGGGAGAGGGCTTTGTGGAGTGGAGGAGAAAGAGAAGAGAAGAAAAAGGAAGAGTGTCAGGTTTCGAGCTCGTCTCAAATAAATTGCATTTCAAACAAAGTCTTTGATGAAAATCTCGCATTTATTAAGCACGACATTCTAATTCCGACTCCATTGTAGCCAACACTGATTTCCTGAGCCAAAACCCTCCCTTTCCTTCCCCCACTCCTCTGCACTCATTGGCCATTTTCCAAGTCACTCCACCCCTAATCTACTGCTGCAGCTCAAAGGAATTTCCCCCCTCCCATCCCATCTCCTAGGGGATATTATCTCCAGGGAAAATAAGTAGGTGAAAAGTCAAACGTCCCTTTCCAGACGCCTCCGCTCCTCCTTCTTATGTCAGCACTAGAGTCAATGCAGCTTGAAGTGCTGACAAAGAGGAAGAGGAGGAGAAGCATGAGGAGAAGGAGACAGTGAGAGCCTTGATGCCCTCTGAGCTTGGTTGTTTTCCTCCAGACGTTTCATTAACAAGCTAGATAACATCATCAGTGCTAGAAAGGAGTGGGATTGGTTCTCTTAATAATTTAGGAAGCACGAGTAGAAGAAGGAAGCAGAACTATTTTGATTTTCTCGGGGTTTTTTTGAGGCTGAGCACAGATATTTATGGTTGCTTCTTCTCCATAGTCTGGAATTAACTATGAACTCATTTATAAACCATTCTTAAATGGTTCAACACCCCATATGCTGAGCCTGCCAGTAAAACATTTCCAAAACGGGGCTTATATATTTGGGGGCACTGAAGATGTCAAAGAGGAAGACACCCCCATTTTATCAATTAACAGCTTTCTTGCTTCCCCTCGAGTTCCTCCCCAGCATGCGCGCACGGCTGGCAGTGTTTGAAGACGCTGCAAACTTGTGTAAAACATGGCTTGTATCCGAGAGGCTCCTTTCGTGGATTTTATCAAACCAGCCAGAGATGCCGGGAGTCAGGTGGCCTATAAATTTAAATTAACAAATAATCTGTGCTGAGATTCAGATAGGGAGAAAATCCCCCCTTGCAAAATGTGCCTGAAAGGGCCCAGCAGTAGCCCTGCCATTCATCATCATAAACACCCAGATAAAATCATCCATATTTATTCTCTGATATCACGCTAAAAGCGCATTTGAAAGTGTCTGCTTATTGATCTCCGAAGCCGGAGCAGCTGTTGGCTTTAAAAGTTCTCCTCCATCTTTGTCAACGTGCAAGACCGAACGTGAGCCCATCTCTGGCCTCGGATGGTTTTACTTGTCAGGCCCAGATTGCTGTTTTTATGTCGGTTTCTTTACTTCTCCCGTATCGTATATTGATTTCATCATTTTATTAATTTAATCCCTATCCATTTAATTTACTTGGATTTCAGCAAGGCGTTTGACAAAGCAGACCGCGATCTTACCACTTGATAAGATTCCATTCTAATCTTCATCCTCACTGACCCCCGTTAGGGGTGGCTGGTAAATCTGGAGGTTGCCGAGGAAGTCGGAAAATGAGCTTTATTGTGGGGTCCTTGGTGGACTCTCAGCTTGGTTATTTTCTTGCAGACGTTTCATTACCCAACTAGATGGTATCATCGTGCTAGAAGGGGTTGGGGTGTGCAGGGAGGAAGAGGACTGGGGGGATGTGGTGCATTCTGAGCGTGCTTGTTTTCCTGCAGATATTTCATTATCCAACTAGGTAGTATCATCAGTGCTAGAAGAGGGTTGGGTTTGCAGGGAGGAGGAGGACCGTAGGGTCACTGGTGCTCTCTCTACTACTAGTAGTATGACTAGCCCCATGTAGAGCTTGTTGCAGTAATCCAGCTGTTTGATATTGTGTCCATACCATTTTCTTTCCTCCTCCTTCTCCTCTGCCCAAACCCCTCCTCCTTCTAGCACTGATGCAGGGGTGGGTCCTAATTTTTTTTACTACCAGTTCTGTGGGCGTGGCTTATTTTGTGGGCGTGGCTTGATGTGGAGGGGGTGTAATGTGACTGGGTGGGCGTGGGCAATTTTTTTTTTTACACTTTTAAAAGTATTTTTTCTCCAAACTTAAGAGGTTGCAGGAAAAAAATGCTTTTAGAAGCCTCTGACGATCAGGCAACTCAGCTGGGATCGCCAAAGGCTTTTAAAGGCATTTTTTTTCTACAATCTCTTCGGCCGATGCTTAAAATGCTTTTAAAAGCCTCTGACGATCCCAGTTGAGCCGCGTGGTCATCAGAGGCTTTTTTTTTTTACTTTTAAAAGCATTTTTTTGGCAGAAGAGGTTGTAGAAAAAATGCTCTTAAAAGTTTAAAAAAAAAGCCTCTGATGAGGTGGGCGGAGTAAGCTGACCGGTACGGGGGCATAGCCAGCCAATGTTATTACCGGTTCTCCGAACTACTACAAATTTTTACAACCGGTTCTTGCGAACCGGTGCAAACCGCTAGCAACCCACCACTGCACTGATGATGTTACCTAGTTGGGTCATGAAACATCTGCAAGAAAATCACCTAGCTCAGAGAGCACCCAGGACCCCTCATTTCAACCCTGAGCTACAAACATTCTCCTGTTTTGGTCCGTCTTGTTCCTCAGACGTTGAGCTCCTTCAAAGCTTCTATCCTGCCTCCCTATTTGTCCTTCAAGATTTTCTCTGTTTCTCTAATTCTGGACCACGGCAAGTTCCCTCAACTGGTGGACTGTCCACGGAATGGCCGAGTTGTCATCGTGGCATTCTTGGTGCTCTCATTGTGTTCTTGAGGACGTTTCATCACCCCACTCGGTAACGTCATCCGTGGTTCTTGTTCTCAACCGAAGCTACTTAAAGCGTTTAAGCGGCAAGAAGGCCTTCTCATCTGACTGAGCAGCTGTAAATTGGAAGAAGGCACATTTAAAAGCATAACTTTCGCACGTGCGGCCCTTCTGGGGTAGCACATTAGTCAGGGATTTGACTAATTAAAATGTTGATTATAAGGATTTTCCACTTAATGTAGCCCAGGCTGATAATTTGCCTCCACTGGAGGGGAAAAAAAATAGTGTATCGACATAATTTGGGAAGGAGGATAATAATATCCTTGGGAGAAGGAAACTGTCCTTCGAACGGTGTTCCAAGTGAAATCATAGAACCCTAGGTCTGGAAGGGATCTTGGGCAGCCCCCTGCCCAAGACAGAAGTCCTTACACTTAGGGGTGTCCATCCTTGGCAACTTTAAGACCTGTGGACTTCAAAACCCCAGAATTCTGGGAGTTGAAGTCCACAAGGTTGGACACTCCTGACTTATACCACCCTGGTCCAATCTTGTCTTGAAAACATGAGCATCCACAATTCCAGGAAGCAAACTGTTCCATGGATGGATCGTTCTCAGTGCCAGGAAATCCCTCCTTATTTCCAGGTTGGGTCTCCCTCGGACCAGCTTTCCATCCGTTGCTTCTTGTCCTGCCTTCAGGGGCTTTGGAGAATAAGTTAACCCCCTCTTCTCTGTGACAGGAGGGAAGAGAGGGAGGGAGGAAGAAAGAAAAGCAGGAAGAAGGGGAAGGAAGGAAGGAGAGGGAGTGAAAGAAGGCAGGAAGGAAGGAGGGGAAGGAAGCAAGATGGTAGAGATAGAAGGGGAAGAAGAGAAAGAGGGAAGGAGGGAGGGAGGAAGATAGTAGAGGTACTCTAGCAGGGAAAGAAGGGAGGGAGGGAGGAATGGGAAGAAGCAGGAAGGAGGGGAAGGAAGGAAGGAAGGAAGGAGAGGAAGTGAAAGAAGGCAGAAAGAAAGGAGTGGAAAGAAGGAAGGAAGATGGTAGAGATAGGGGAAGGAGGGAGGAAGGAAGGAAAGGAAGGAAGGAAGGTGGTGGAGATAGGAAGGGAAGAAGAGAAAGAGGGAAGGAGGAAGGGAGGAAAATAGTAGAGGTACTGTAGGAGGGATAGAAGGGAGGGAGGGAGGGAGGAGTGGGAAGAAGCAGGAAGGAGGGGAAGGAAGAAAGGAGAGGAAGTGAAAGAAGGAAGGAAGGAAGTAGGGGAAGGAAGGGAGATGGTAGAGATAGGGGAAGAAGGGAGGGAGGGCGGAAGGAGAAAGAAGGAAGAGAGGAAAGGAAGGGAAGGGAGGAAAGAAGGGAGGAAGATGGTAGAGGTAGGAGGGGAAGAAGGGAGGGAGGGAGGAAGGAGAGAGAAGGAAGGAAGGAAAGAAAGAAGGAAGGAAGGAAGGAAGGAGCCTTTCCTTCATTATTCTAAACATACCCAATTCCTGCAACCGTTCTTCATATGTTTTAGCCTCCAGACCCCTGATCATCTTCATTGCTCTTCTCTGTGCTCTTTCCTAAATCCTCAGCCTTTTTTGGGGGGTATTCTTCATTTGCCAATCAACTCATCAAAGAGACAACCTTTGAAGGACCATCCATCCTCCTTCCCTGCCAGGAAGCTACCTAATTTGTCAAGGGGAGTGTGAATCTTTAGTTAAATACCCTTGACAATATTGTTAGCCCATATTTCTCTAGAGGTTTCTGTAGTTTTCTCCCACCGGAATAATCCCCTCAGATCCCTTTGGCAACTGAGTCCGGAAATAAAGTATATCAAGCAACTTATTAAAAAAAAAAAATCACATCTCCGAAATGGCTAATAAACCATCTTCTCCAGCATTTCTCCAGCGTCTAGTCTTTTCTGACAGCTTGTAAAGAGGTGCTAATTAACTCGATTAATTTAAAGTTTTTTTTTATTAAAAAAAGGCAATGGTTCCTGATTGTTAATGTTGTACAGTCCACCTCCCATTTGCCTCTTGTGTTAACATTTTGTCTGGGACAAGCAGGTTTTGAAGACAATATGAAAACGCATTCCTCTACTGCTCCAAATAGGTCCCTGGGAATTTGCTAGATCTTCTCTTCCCTTTCTTAACATTGCAGTCCCAGAAACAGCCATTCCTTCAACAAACCCACAATTCACTGTGGCTTCTCGTAATCTAAAGCAGGGGTCTGCAACCTTAAACACTCAAAGAGCCATTTGGACCCGTTTCCCACAGAAAAGAAAACACCGGGAGCCACAAAACCCTTCCTGTGCCTGACTATTTCTTGAGCAGCCACAAAATTAGCATATGTAGTTGAATCAAACATTTTGTTATTGGAGGATAGGTGGGTTTAGCTCTGGTGTCTGAACCTTAGACACTCTAAGAGCCATTTGGACCCGTTTCCCACAGAAAAGAAAACACCGGGAGCCACAAAACCCTTCCCGTCCCTGACTGTTTCTTGAGCGGCTGCAAAACTAGCATAGGTCGTTGAATTAAACGTTCTGTTTTCTTCTGAAACTTTTCTTGGGTTTATCCATGATTGGCCTACTGGGGGTTGAAAAGCTCAATAAATCACATGCCAGCGGGTGTCGCACATTGACGGTTATGACACATATTTTGAGTGACAGAGAGCCGCAGCAGAGGGCTGAAAGAGCCACATGCGGCTCCCGAGCTCCCCTATCCGGTCTGAATTGCCCACATGGCCATCTCTGCAGATGGATCTCTCAAAGGGAAATTATGGTATGTTCCAATAGAAGAGAATATTTGTAGATCCGGATTGTGGGCTCCGTAGTGCTTGATAGTTTTCTTGCAGATGTTTAATGACCCAACTAGATAACATTATCAGTGCTGGAAGGGAATAAGATTGAAGGAGGAGGAAGAGGGGAAAGAGGAGGAGAGGAAGAAAGAGTGAGAACGGATGAAGGGGAAGAAGGAAGAGAAGGAGAAGAACCTGGGAGCCTGGATAGCTCAGCAGACTAATGCATTGTGCATTGTGATTAACTCCACCTGTCTGCAATTACTGTAAGTTCGAATCCCGCCAGGCTCCAGGTTAACTCAGCCTTCCCTCCTTTCTAAGGTAGGTCAATTGAGGACCCAGTTTGCGGGGGCAATAAGCTGACTTTGTATAAATATACAAAAGTATAAAGGCTATTGCTTAACGCACTGTAAGCCCCCCTGAGTCTCCGGAGAAGGGCGGCATATAAATTAAATTAAAAATAAAAATAAAAATAAACCCCTGTGTCCTTGGTACTCACTGAGCTTGGTTTTCTTGGAGACGTTTCATGACCCAACTAGGTAACATTATCAGTGATGGAAGGGAATAAGGTTTAAGGGGAAGGGGAGGGGAGGAAGAGGAAGAACAAGCATAGGGGAAGAAGAAAGAGAGGAGGAAGAGAAGGAAGGAGAAGAACTGGAGTCTCTGAGCTTGCTTGTTTTTTTGTTTTTTGTTTTTTTTGCAGACATTTCATGACCCAACTAGGTAACATCATCAGGGTTTAAAAACCTTCTAGGACAGGGGTGTCCAACTCAAGGCCTGGGGGCCAGATCCGGCTCACGGGGTGCTTAGATCTGGCCCTCGGGGCCAACCTGGAAACAGCGAACGGAACCGGCCTGCAGTGCCTCTGCCAGAGAAAAACCCCATTTTCACTGGCAGAAGGTTGGAGGAGGCCGTTGCTGCCGTAAACAGAGCCTGGAAGCCCATTTTCACTGGCAGAGCCCTCGGGCCACCACAGGCACCCCCGACGCGAGTGACGTCAAGCTGGCCACCCCCCCTGGCCCCCCCACCCCGCAAGGTCAAACACAACTCCGATGCAGCCCTCAAGTTTCTAGCACAAGCCTTCTAGCACTGATGATGTTCCCTAGTTGGGTCATAAAACATCAAGAAAACAATAAAGGTCCCTGAGCACCAAGGACAACACAGTTGTCCTCTTCCTCCTCCTTTCCCCCTGCCTCCTCCTCCTCCACCATTCCCGCAAATCCCATTCCCCTCTAGCACTGATGATGTTTCCTAGCTGGGTCATGAAACGTCTGTAAGGAAACAACCAAGCTCTGAGAGCATCAAGGACCCCACACACATCTCCTTAGAATAAACAGCTTTTCCTACTCGGAGAATGGCGACGTCCGTCCCCCAAATTTGTCTCTGCCATCCTCCTTTGCCAGGTTCGGCGCGTGATGCGAAATTTGAGCCGAGGGAAGGCGTCTCCTTGGCTTCGACTCTCAGATGAATCTTCTTGCTCAGACCTTCTTATGAAGCTTCTTATAATTTCCTTTCCGTGGTTTTTTTCCCCCCAGTTTAGGAGCTTAGCAGCCCCCCTGTCTCTTCAAAGACCACCCAATCAAGGCGGGGTTATTAAAACCAAGGCGCTTTATGACTGAGAATTAATTAGAGCTGCATTTTCATGCAAAACATCCAATTTTTTGATTAGCAATGGATCAAGGTCACAATTAACACTCTGGGAAGCTGAAATTGCCAGTATTTTCATTTTTTTCCCAGGAAATGAGATTATCAAACAGAGGCCAGATAACTTGACAGGGGGTGGGGAGGGAGGGAGGAGAAGAAGATATGGAGGAGGGGAGGAGAACTCTGTGTGACTAAAGGGAGGAAGGAGGAAGAAAAGATGGGAGGAGGAAGAAAGGAAGGAAGAGAGGAGATGGAGAAAGGAAAAGAGGAAGGGAAGGAGAAGGGAAAATTAAGGAAGGAGGAAGGAAGGAAAGAGATGGAGGAAGGAAGAGAGGAAGGGGAGATGAAGGGAAGGGAAAATTAAGGAAGGAGGAAAAGAAGGAAGGAGGAAGGAAGGAGATGGAGGAAGGAAGAGAGGAAGGGAAGGCGAAGGGAAGGGAAAATTAAGGAGAAAAGGAAGGAAGGGAAGGAGAAAGGAAGAGAGGAAGGGAAGGAGAAGGGAAAAGGAAGAAGGGAAGGAAGGAAGGGAAGGAGGAAGGAAGAGAGGAAGGAAAGGAGAAGGGAAAATTAAGGAGGGAAGGAAGGAGATGGAAAAAGGAAGAGAGGAAGGGAAGGAAAAGGGAAGAGAAAATTATGGAAGGAAGGAAGAGAGAAAAAAAGAAAACACAGTCATAATGCTATCCCGGTGTAGACAGTTCCCGAAGAGATCTTTTCCCCTCACATTGAAATGTGAAATGAAGAAAGCCCAACCTCATAGAAAACGGGTGGCTAATCAAATCAGAACTGAAAGGGAAAGTCAAGAGAATTAAATTGCTTGTCGATTAGGAAAGGTGCCACCGAATCCAAAAGGATGTCAGGGGTCAGGGAACGGATCAAGGAAAGTTAGCGAAAAATGAACTTCGAACTGGCAAAGGGGCGGAAATGCCCCCTAAAATTAAAATTTCAGTCGACAAGGGAGCTCTTGAAATGGAGAGGGGTCTTGCTAGGGACAGCAAAAATCTGAGAGAAGAGGAAGCTGAGGTGACAAAATAATTAAAGCATGGCTGAAGAAGTTAATTATAGGAGGAGAGCCATGTTAATCAATGGCAGCAAAAAATAAGAAAAAAATCACTCTGGCAGCATCTTGTCCAGCTGACAAATTGCATTAAAAACTCTAACCTTGAATCTATCATCATATGCAGATGAGCTATAGCTCAGGAAAGGCTAGGTTTTCTTTTAAAAAAAATAAATTTTTCGTTTTCAACGGGGCTAGTTTATGAAATTGCAGACAAAAAGTCTAGGGAACCGCCCCACTAAATGAAACTTCATCCTTTTATCATGCTTTCATTTGAAGGATTGATTGACTGAGTGATTCAATGATTGATTAAATTTATTTCTTTTTATTATTATTTTTTGAAAAAAGTTTTTTATTTTAATTCTTATAAACATATTGTAAACTTATTGGATTAGAAAACAGGCATGGTTAGAAGAAATGTTACACCAGCGTATAGAAGTAAAACCAGAGCTTTTTCTATTGGCTATTTTACCAGAGAAATATAGTAAAGAAGATACATATTTAATTATACACATGATAACAGCAGCAAGAATTGTATTTGCACAACATTGGAAGGTAGAAAAAATCCCGTCAGAAGGTAAAGTAATAAGGAAGATTTTAGATTGCGCAGGAATGAACAGATTAACATTAAGAATAAAAGATAAAGAGGAATCGGCGTATTTCAAGACATGGGGACGATTTTATGTATGGTTAAAAAAGAAATATGAATAAAACATGACAGATGAATAAATTAGTCAACGTAAAGGTGAGTGAGAGAGAAGACCAAAAGAAATAGAAACTCAGATGACACTTTTGTAAATAGAAAAGGGGGAAGGAAAAAAACCTTACTACATAAATATACAATCATGATGATATACTGTATGTGTGATTGGTAAAATAGAAAAGAAATTGAAAAGAAAGCATATATTAATAGAAAATCGGGGCTGCTCGGATACCAATAGGGGAGATATTGGACAACAAAGGAGAGAGAATGGAGAGAGGAGTAGAGGGTAAGACAGGAGGAGAGAAGAAAAGAGAGGAACAGAAGAAAGGGAAAAGGAGAGGGAGAAAGGGAGGGGAAAAAGAGTAGGAGAGAAGGTTAGAAAGGAGAAGGGGGGGGAAAGGAAGGGGAAGGAGAGAAGAGGAAGGAGAGGAGGAAAGAAGAAAGTAGAAAAGGATAGAAGAAGGCAGGGAAGAGAAAGAGAGAAGAAGGATTGTTGTAAAATAAGGGAGAAGAAAAGGGTAGAAGAGCAATCCCAAATATAATTTAAAAAAATTTTTTTTCTTTACAAAACATAGGTATATGTGTGAGTAATTATGATTGATTAAATTTATATGCCACTCACCTCACTGTCAAACCACTCTGGGCGGCTCACAATGCAATCAAAGCCGAAATATAAAAACATGAAAATGAACTGGAATTGGATAAAAACAAGGATGCATTCTTTCAGAAACACCAAAAGGGTGAAACTCTTGTTTTTTTTTTAATGTTTTTAATTATTTTTTAAAATTTGATTTATATGCCGCCCTTCTCCAGAGACTCAGGGCGGCTTACAATGCGTTAAGCAATAGCCTTCATACTTTTGTATATTTATACAAAGTCAGTTTATTGCCCCCACAAACTGGATCCTCAATTTACCTACCTTAGAAAGGATGGAAGGCTGAGTCAACCTGGAGCCTGGTGAGATTCGAACTTACAGTAATTGCAGACATCTGGTGTTAATCACAATGCTTTTAGTCTGCTGAGCTATCCACACTTAATGACTGTTTTTCACACTTAATGACTGTTGCAGCATCCCCGTGGTTGCGTGATCAAAATTCAGAGGCTTTACCACTAGTTCGTACTTACGACTGTTGCAGTCTTTCGGGGGTCACGTGACCCCCTTTTGGGCCCTTCTGACAAGCAAAGTCAGTGGAGAAATGCAGATTCACTTAACAACCGGGTTTACTGACTTAATAGTGGCAATTTACTTAACAAGTGGGGTCTTAACAAGGTCGTAAAATGAGGCAAAATGTGCTTAACAACTTGGTGTTCCCTTAGCAACTGAAATTTTGCGCTCAATTATCTAAGACTACCTATAGCTGTTTAAAGCATTCATTCATTCACTCACTAATTCATTCATTACTCATTCATTCACTCTCACTCACCATTTATTCACTCACTAATTCATTCATTATTCATTCATTCACTCACTCACTAATTCATTCACTCACTAATTTACTCACTAATTCATTCATTACTCAATCACTCATTCATTCATTCACTCACTCATTCATTCACTCTCATTCATTCACTCACTAATTCATTCATTATTCATTCATTCACTCACTAATTCATTCACTCATTCATTCACTCACTAATTCACTCACTCATTCATTCACTCACTAATTCATTCATTCATTCATTCACTCACTAATTCATTCATTATTCATTCATTCATTCATTCACTCACTCACTAATTGATTCACACACTCACTCATTCACTAATTCATTCATTATCCATTCATTCACTCACTCATTCATTCATTCACTCACTAATTGATTCACTCATTCATTCACTCATTCATTCACTCACTCATTCATCACTCATTCATTCACTCATTCATTCACTCATTCATTCACTCACCATTCATTCACTCACTAATTCATTCATTATTCATTCACTCACTCATTCATTCATTCACTCACTCACTAATTAATTCACTTACTCACTCATTCACTAATTCATTCATTCACTCATTCATTCACTCACTCACTCATTCATTCACTCACTCACCATTCATTCACGCACTAATTCATTCATTATTCATTCATTCACTCATTCATTCATTCACTCACTCACTAATTCATTCATTACTCATTCATTCATTATTCATTCATTCACTCATTCATTCATTCATTCACTCACTCACTCACTAATTCATTCATTACTCATTCATTCACTCATTCATTCATTCACTCTCTCATTCAGTAATTCACTCACTCACTCACTCATTTATTCATTCATTTTATATGCCACCCGTCTCACTGCTAAGATACTAACCACTGTTTGAGGTTCCTCCTCCGTGGACCTTCTGTCCTTCTGCTTTTGCACCCTTTCTCCCTCCAGTTTAGGAATGGGAAAGAAAAGTCATTCAATTAAAGATATAACAAGGCCGAGCATGAATATTCACGAGAAGCCTTTTCTTCCTCCGCATAAATTACCCTGGGAGGGCTCCGGCTTTCCATCCAGCCACAGAGACTCACCTGTACTTCATTAGAGTCCTGCTTGATACGCCAAACATCGTCTTGATTCTTAGCATTCAACTGCGCTAAGACCTTGTTAGGGTGCAAGAGCTCTTTTACATTTTCCAGGAGGCAGTTAAAATAAAGTAAAATAAAATCACAGGCCATCTTCTCAATTCACAAAATGTGGCATTCTAATGGGAGCAAAGTGCTTTTTTTCCTTCCCAATAGAGATTGTCTCTCTGATAAATACAGATGTAATAAAGCCGCTTTTCTCTTCTGTACTTGCCGGCTTTAACTCCTGGTTACGGGAAGGAAACGGAGGCTGATTATTTCCATGGATGGATGGATGGATGGATAAATAGATATAACTGTGATAGATACATAGATAGAACTATGATAGATAGATAGATGTAACTACAATGGATGGATAGATATAGATATGATTGATAGATTTTGATATATTATTTATTATTTACCGTATGATAAGAACATGACTAAAGAGAAGTGAACTTAAACACACAATCAGCAAATACAGGTGATTGATTGAATATTGGATAAATGGATGGATGGGTGGGTGGGTGGATGATAGATAGATGATAGATAGATGATAGATGGATGGATGGATGGATGGATGGATGGATGGATGGATGGATGGATGGATGGATAGATAGATAGATAGATAGATAGATAGATAGATAGATAGATAGATAGATAGATAGATAGATAATAGATGACGGACAGAGAGGGTGAGAGAGAGAGATACAGGGAGAGATGTTAGGATCTACCTAACAACTCACCACAGAAGCGGGCCAGGGGATGTTATGTGCCTCCCCTCCAAAGGAGGTCCATCTCATGAGACAAAGAAGAAGGGCCTTCTCAGTGGTAGCTCCCTCCCTGTGGAATACCTTTGTGCAGATAAAATTGGCCCCCACATTGACCCTCTTTTGACTGGCCCCAAGGTCATGGTTTTGCCAGTGGGCTTGGGGACCCCCAGAGTGATACGGAGCCCACAAAGTGGTTGGTTTGATTGTTGTCACCTGGGGAGTGGGTTTTTATTTCTCTAAGCTGTTTTAGAGGAACCAGGAATGAATTGGGCAGCCATATATATATATTTTCATGAACAAATAAATGATAAATCTTCCTAAAATCCGTCCTTGAATAGCCACCTGCCACTTCATGCAAGGATGAATGCTTTTCAAAGCTTTCCAGAGATGTCGTTATCCACTGCACAGGCGGTCCCCGATTTAACGACCACAATTGAGTCCCGAATTGATGTTGCTAAGCGAGACATGTCTTAAGTAGGGCTTGGCTCCATTTTACAACTTGAATAAGTTGCTAACTGAATCCCCGCCGTTGTTAAGGGTGAAAAAAGTCCTTTTTTCAGGGCCAATCGTAACTTTTAACCAGTTCACTAAATGAACCGTTGTAAGTGGAGGAATACCTGTACAACAGGATCCCGGTTTTTGTTTGGCTTTGGTTTTGTTTCATGCAACAAAGCAGGAAGTGCAGGGAAAAGGAAGACATTTCCTCGGAGTAAGGTTCCTTTCTTATCTCCGCCATGCCTCCCGTTGCTATTTGAAGCACGTCTTCGGCCTCCTGGCCTCCTAGGATTTCAGTTTTCTTAATTAACCTCCAGGACTTGCCAGGCGCCAACGCCGGAGTTCATCTCCGCGCCTGTCCCTTGGCGTGTTTGTGCGAACCGGCTCAGAAATAAAGCGGAAATGATTAGCCAAGTCAAGCCTGCTCTTTTCGGTCTTATCCTGTGGTCTCACGATACACACACACACACTTTTCCGTTTTTTTCCCTCCACCCTCCCACAAATCTGTCGTTTGCAGAAAGAGAACGAACCGAAGAGAGACAAAAAAAAGTCTGTCTGATTTCATGCCTTTGCTCGCGCTCCGATTTGTGACGGAAGCGGCTTGGATGGGGGTTTGGGGCCAGTTTGCTTCAAATCTTTCTCGCAGAAATGTGTTTTCCTCTTTCCCCGAGAGATTTGACAATGGTCTTAGGATAGAATAGATCTGGAAAGGACCTGGGAGGTCTCCTAGTCCAGCAGTCACCAATTAGTGGTCCGTGGACCACTGGTGGTCCGCGAGAAAATGTTGGTGGTACCGCAGAAAAATTATTTGCATTTTTTATATTGCACTAAATCAGGAGTTCTCAAACTACGGCCCCTGGGCTGGATACATGCACTGAATGTTTGTGTTGCTGCAGAGAGTCTCCCCCTTCGGGGTCTTCTTCTGTGGGTTGGAGGGGGGCAGAAATTCGAACTTGGGGTCTGTTTCAGCCTCCTGGTGTGGGGCTTTGGGTGAAGGCTGGAGGGAAGCGCCAACATTTTTTAAAAAAAATGTTATAAGCTGGTGGCAAATAGCCAGAGGGCCTCATTCCAGTGAAACAGCATCATGGCCTGGAACTGGCTGACCATCTCAGCCCGCTGAGCCTCCAGGCACCGGTCCCTGGCCTTGCACTCCCGCAGGTCTTCCCTCTGCTTGGAAAGCCTATGCTCCTAGTCCTCAGTGAGGTGCTTCTGCTAAACCTCCTTCTCGGTCAGATCCAATTTGAGCTGAGCTCTTTTGCCAACTCTTTCTCATGGTAGCTGCTTAGCTCCAACAACTGCCTCCTGCTGGGGCCCTAAGGAGCCTGTAGAAACTTTCTTATTTTGGGTTCCTGGGAAGAAAAGCTACTTCCGTTTTTTGACGAGGCTACTGATATTTTGGTAGGAAGAAGCGGACCGTAGAGATCATGAGAAAGTTTTCACAGTAAGATTGGCAACATCTGGAACTTAGTGGAAGCCCTGCCTACAGCAGATGGCAGCATCTGGCTAACCGTGGCTTGATCTGGAAAAAGGATCGAAGGTGGTTAATGCCTGTATGGGAATTCCCCCCCCCCCCCAAAGTAGATGCCAGGGATCTACTTTAGATTGGGTGGTCCTTCAATGTGAACAATCTCAGAAGGAGGCAGGGACAGATCTCTCGCATAAAATTGCCAAGAGATCTATGTCTGTTCAGGTGTTTATTTCAACTTGGGTGAATCTTTAGCTAGAAAGCTTTTCCAAGGAACTCTTCTGAAGCCTTTATCGGCCTTTGGCTTTCAACCAATCAATGATTTCATTATTGAATCAATGTATTCTTATTGGCTAAGGCAGAATATCCTTCCTTCCTTCCTTCCTTCCTTCCTTCCTTCCTTCCTTCCTTCCTTCCTTCCTTCCTTCCTTCCTTCCTCCCTCCCTCCCTCCCTCCCTCCCTCCCTCCCTCCCACTGGTTAATTGTTCTCACTGTCAGGAAATTCCTCCTTAGTTCTAAGATGCTTCTCTCCTTGATGAGTTTCCACCCATTGCTTCTTGTCCTGCCCTCAGGGGCTTTGGAGAATAAATTGACCCATTCTTCTTTGGGGCAGCCCCTGAGATATCGGAGCACTGATAGTATGTTGCTTCTTTTAATCAGAGAGAGAGAGAGAGAAAGAGAGAGAGAGAGAGAGAGAGGGAGGGAGGGAGGGAGGGAGGGAGGGAGGGAGGTTGTAACTTGGAATGCTTATGAAAAGAGTGGTCGTAAGTCGAGGACTCCCTGTTAACTGGGAGAGCTGAAGTGAATGGGATGAAACAGACTTTCTGATTTTCAGAGAGCTACTACCCCGTCTCTTCATTATGGCGAAGCGATGCCTGTTGATTGAATTATATAGGCAGGGAGAACACCCTGCTCAATTTCCCCTCTGCCTCTCACGAGAGTTGGATGCCCTTGGTGGCCACTAAACGAATCCGAAGACAGCTTAATGAAAGTGTGTGGAGTTTGGCACGATGGGGTGTGCGATCGTCTGCATTGGGAGTTAATGACGCGGTTGTCGAAAGGCAGAACGGTGGGCAGAACGCCCCTGAATGGAAACTGGCTAATTGGCAGGCCTGGATTCACAATTTTTGTTTCTTTTCAGCTGCCGAGCTCTGCAGAGTTGTTACTATACCAGGCTTAATTCTTAAGATGGGGAACAGATACTCTTAGAAACAGGGGTGGGGAACGAGGCACCTTTTACGACCCTGCGGACAAGGGCTGGGTTCCTCCCGGTTTGGCCTGGTTCTCCCGAGCTGGTAGCAGTGATGATATGATGTCACTGAACCGGTTCTGCCCCCCGTCCCCCCCCGCACCCTCCCCCACCCCCCACGTTTTTATTCTTACCTTTTATTTCGCCCCACCCCCCAACCTATTGCTGCCTCCTGAGTCCCAGCTGATGGCTAGAGGGGAAAAAAACTGTTTAAACTCTTGCGGTGGGGTTTCAAAGGGCCTCCCTACAGCTGATCAGTGTTAAAAGAAAACAAATGAGTAGACCAGTGCCTGCAAAAATACATGAGTAGACCAGTGCCTGCAAAAATACATGAGTAAATCAATGCCGGCAAAAATGCATGAGTAGATCAGTGCCTGCAAAAATAAATGAGTAGACCAGTGCCTGCAAAAATACATGAGTAGATCAGTGCCTACAAAAATACATGAATAGACCAGTGCCTGCAAAAATACAGGAATAGACTAGTGCCTGCAAAAATATACGAGTAGATCAGTGCCTGCAAAAATACATGAGTAGATCAGTGCCTGTAAAAATAAATGAGTAGACCAGTGCCTGCAAAAATGCATGAGTAGACCAGTGCCTGCAAAAATACATGAGTAGACCAGTGCCTGCAAAAATACAGGAATAGACCAGTGCCTGCAAAAATACACGAGTAGATCAGTGCCTGCAAAAATAAATGGGTAGACCGGCACAGCTCTGCAAGCAGTTAAAAGCCTGGTAGACCAGTACCTCTGCTAAATCCTAAAAAATGGTCACATGACCATCAAGCCACGCCCACAAAATAAGCCACACCCACAGAACCGGCAGTAAAAAAATTTAGAACCCACTCTTGCTGTGGACCAGGGGTGGTTTCTACTTTACTACTGGTTCACAAAGGGACCTCCCGCGCAGATGCACATGCGCAGATCACCCGTGATGACGTCGTGGCGGGTGGGCGGAGCCTCCCGCCAGTTTTACTACTGGTTCTATAGAACCGGTCCGAACCGGGAGTAACCCACCACTGCTGTGGACTTCAACTCCCAGAATTCCAGCATGTCTCAAAAGGTCACAAAAGGCCAGCTCAGGAATTTTGGGAGTTGAAGTTCACGGGTCATAAAAGGGCCTTTGTTCCTCGCCCCTACTCTAGTGATACCCACTAGGTTTTTCATTGGTGAATGTACTCACCCATCTATGCTGCTGTAAATCGGACATCCATCCACAAAAATCCAGTGTATTGCGGTGTGTTGTAATGCGAACCTTTTGGTTTCCTTATTTGAGGAATTCTTCAAATTTTCCCTTTTCCTTCATGGAAAAGATCATTTGAGGGATTTTGCTTTGTTGTGGAAAACAATAAGGCTGATTTGATTTGTGTGCTTGCTCCCACAAGGGGTGGGAAGTTTTTTTTTTCTTACAGATTTTTATTATCCAGTGGATTTTTTTAAAAATGTTGTAAGCTGCCTGGAGTATGTGTGTGTGTGTGTGTGTTTTCTGAGGTTTTTGCGGGTGTTTGTATGTAGGTCTTTGGTTATTCGGGTCTTCTCCTGCATAAAATTGGAAGTATCTTGGTGACGTTTCGACGAAGTCTCATTCGTCATCTTCAGGCTGGTGTTCTCGGCTTCGTGCTTCCAGGAGCAATGTGAATCATGAAGCCGTGAAGCACGAAGCCAAGAACACCAGCCTGAAGATGACGAATGAGACTTCGTCGAAACGTCACCAAGATACTTCCAATTTTACGTGGGAGAAGACCCGAATAACCAAAGACCTACACACACACACACACACACACACACACACACATATATATGTAGGTCTTTGGTTATTCGGGTCTTCTCCCGCGTAGAATTGGAAGTATTTTGGTGACGTTCCAGGAGCTCCTGGAAGAACGAAGCCGAGAACACCAGCCTGAAGATGACAAATGAGACTTCGTCGAAACGTCGCCAAGATACTTCCAATTCTACGCGGGAGAAGACCCGAATAACCAAAGACCTACATACAAACACCCGCAAAAACCTCAGAAAACATATATATATATATATATATATATATATATATATATATATATACACACACACACACACACACACACACACACACACACACACACACATATTCATTCATTCATTCATATCCTGACTTTATTATTTTTTAAAATAGTGCAGGTTGGCGAACATATCCAGCACACCTTCCTCGTCCTATTTTCCCCTCAACAACAACCCTGTGAGGTGGATTGGGCTGAGAGAGAAGGACTGGTCCAAAGTCACCCAGCCGGTTTTCATTCCTAAAGTGGGACTAGAACTCATCGTCTCCCGGTGATTGGTCCAAAGTCACCCAGATAGCTTTTTTTGGCTAAGGCAGGACTAGAACTCCCAGTCTCCTTTATTTTTCTAGCCCAGTGCCTCCTTAACCTCTAGATCCTAACCATCGGTGAATCTTGTTCTTCTGAATCTGGAGTGCTGCGCATGCTGGCTTGTCTTCCCAATCAACAGTCTTCTGCGTTGCTTGCTTGCTTTTGTGTTTCGGAGGCCACATTGCGAGGCGATGGCAATACAGCCTTCTGTGTGGGCACACTTTGGTGCTCGGGTGGGAGAGATGCCAATCTGCCGAGCTGCAATAGTCTGCCAAGGATCTTGATCTACAGCACACAACATTGGCGTTTGTTGATGGCTTTCTCGCGTTGCCACGGAAACAAGATCAGAAAGCATCTCATTCTTACATTTGTGAGGCTCCGTCAGCTGGAACTAAACCGTGTCGAGACGGCAGGGGGGAACGAGTGGAAGGGGATGGGCGAGCGAAGAGGTCCAAAAGAGGTCCTCTTCTTCTGAAATATGGATGAAGTGGTCAAAACGTCGAGCTCCAGAACCCAAGAAAGACCGATGGCCGTGAGGGCAAACCTATGGCACGCATGCCCAAAGTGGCACACGAAGCCATGTCGGCTGGCATGCGTGGCCTTGCCTGTTCGTCTCTTGGGTTTCTGGCATGCATGCGCCCGTGACGATCAGCTGTCTGGACACATGGCAGTGCTGGAAACTGATGTGCACATGCGTGTCAGCCAGCTGATTGTCAGGTGTGCATGCGTGCCAGAACCCAGAAGTTTGGCTTTTCCGGAGTACGATCCCTTCGCATGGGTGGCAGTGCCAAAAACCGGTATGCACATGCGTGCCGGCCAACTGATCATTGGGCGCCCAGGTACATTAGAATCTGGAGGTTCAGCTTTTCCGGAGTGTGGCCCCTATGAGCGTGTATGCGTGCACAAGATGCTTCCGCGTGAGGAGGAGGAAAAGAAGAAGGAAAAGAAGAAAAGAAAGAAAAGAAGGAAAAGAAGAAGGAAAAGAAGAAAACAGAGGTGGAGGACGTAGGAGGAGAAGAAGCAGAAGAAGGAAAAGAGGTAGAGGAAGGAGGAGGAAGAAGGAGGAGGAAGGGAAGGAAGAGGAGGAGGAAAAGAAGAAGGAAAAGAAGGAAAGAAGGAAAAGAAGAAGGAAAAGAAGAAAACAGGTGGAGGAGGTAGGAAGAGAAGAAGCAGAAGCAGGAAGAAGAAGAAGAAGGAAAAGAGGTAGCGGAAGGAGGAGGAAGAAGGAGGAGGAAGAGAAGAAGGAGGAGAAGAAGAAGAAAGAGGAGGAGGAAGGGAAGGAAGAGGAGGAGGAAAAGAAGAAGGAAAAGAAGGAAAGAAGGAAAAGAAGAAGGAAAAGAAGAAAACAGAGGTGGAGGAGGTAGGAGGAGAAGAAGCAGAAGCAGGAAGAAGAAGGAAAAGAGGTAGAGGAAGGAGGAGTAAGAAAAGGAGGAGGAGAAGAAAGGAGGAGGAAGGGAAGGAAGAGGAGGAGGAAAAGAAGAAGGAAAGAAGGAAAAGAAGAAGGAAAAGAAGACAGAGGTGGAGGAGGTAGGAGGAGAAGAAGCAGAAGCAGGAAGAAGAAGAAGGAAAAGAGGTGGAGGAAGGAGGAGGAAGAGAAGAAGGAGGAGAAGAAGTAGAAGAGGAGGAAGAAGGAGAAGGAGAAATAACAATAACAGCGGGGTCCTTGGTGCTCTCTGAGTGTCGTTGTTTGCTTCCAGATGTTTCACAACCCAACTAGATAACATCATCAATGTTAGAAGGAAGTGGGTTTGGCCTTTGGTTTATATACTAGTAGCTTATTCTGTCAGTCTTGGTGGGGATGTTCTTGGTTGTTCTTTGATTGGGCTGTTGTTTACTGTTTGATTGTCTGTCTGGGTTGGTACTTCCATGCCTGGGCTATTGTATATCTCACTTGGACTCTTTGTTGGCCGTTGGTAGCAGTTTATCTGGTCATCTCCTCCTTGCTGGGCTTGGGAGAAGTGAGGGTGGGGTCCTGGAGTTTCCCCATTGAGGACTGCCTTGACCTCACTCCTGGAGGGCTTTCACTCAGCTGTGAGTGTTCTGACTTAGGCTTCTTAAAAAGCAGGAAGCTGAGTCTTGGTCTCGGCAAAACCCCTTCTATTTGCATGACTGTGAATTCCTTCCATTCGCAGTCAGCAAACAGCTTGGCAAACAGTCTTTCAGAGGAATATTTATCAACACAAACCTTATCTCGCTTGGAAAGCCGCCAGATAACTTGTTTCCAAACGCAGAGCAAGGCAAAACTTGGCCCGGAATCTCTTAGAGTCACAAACAGATCTTCCCACTCTTTAAACAACCGACAGACTGAATTGTTTCCTGCAAAAGCCCCCTCCTCTTTTGTTTCCTATGGGAGGGGTCAATCACCTCCAAGGTGTGCTTTACTCCTGAGTCGACCCTGCTTTCTTAATTGTTCTTGTCTGCTGGCAGCTCTGAGCATGCGCACACTGGGAACGGGCTCCAGCGATTCCCCTGCCTTGCTGCTGTCTCTCTGCCTCCGACACAGAGCCCTCGTCCGAGCTTTCCCCAGCCCCCAGGACTGGGCCAAGTTCCTCCCCAACCTCCTCACTGCCCGACTCTGCTGCCAGCTTGCTGGCCGTCAGCGGGCCACAACAGTTACGGTGTCCTCACCCACCTAGTCCTTGGCAACAGGGTGTTTCTACTGCCATCCTAGCAAGATCTGGTGTTGGCTGCAAATGTTGTGATGATTTCTTGTCCCCCCCCCCCAGACTACTATCTCACTCCCTTTTTTGGAAAGTCACTATTTCACTCTAATCAAAGATCTCATTGGTAGGACTGGATTTATGGCTTGGAGTAATTTACGCAACCCAAACCCTTCTCGTTGACTTTCTTCTGTGGGGCTCCCGCCTCTTTCTTCCCCGTTGTCGCTTTTTCTTTTCCACCGCTTTAAAATGCACATAAAACACGAGCTTGAAACGTAATAGAAGATCGGCCGCAAAGCTGTTGCAAGATTTTAAATTGGCTCCGACATTTGGGGGAGACTTGTTGGCGCAAACATGGCAGGGAGCTGACTTAAAATTTAAGCGTCTTGTGTTCTGCCGGCGCGGGAGACAAATTTAGAATCTGGGATTATCAAGAAACGAACCCAAAAATAAAAGAGGAAAGCCTTGAAGTACTATTTTGTAAATGTAAAAGTGTTTAGAAAACTGCGTGCTATTTTGAGCCCCGGTCTCAAGTTTTTATGGCCTTAATTTCCATAAATTGTGAGATGGAGTATTAGCTCACATAAATTGTGTGGCTGACTATTAGTAAATTTATTTTGAATTCATTTGCAATTCCCAGGGTAGATTTTCTTTTCTTTTCTTTTCTTTTTGGGGGGGAGGTAGTTGCTGTTATCATAACTAAGTCTATCCTAGATCTTAGCCAAAGGACTTTATTCCAAGTCTCCACTTCTAATCTTTTCAGTAACTCTCTTGATTCACCCAATCAAACGATGTGACTTCAGTTATGCAACGCAAGGAAGATTTGGAGGCGCCACATCCTCATCTGTCAAGTCAGTCAATCATGTTTGACTGCAGGGTTGTTCCTAAGATCTGGCTCATGCTATGCTACTTTTCTTTGACTTGATTCAAATACAGAGGTTCCTTTGAAAGTTTGGGAGGGGGGGGGATTTGGCTTTAAAGACAATACTCCAGGAGTGGTTGGGAGGAGGAGAAGGAGAGGAAGAAGGAGAGGAAGAAGGAGAGGAAGTCGGGGGGGGAGGAGGAAGGGAAGGAAAAGGAGGAGAAGAGGAGGTGAAGGAGGAGAAGATGAGGAGGACGAAGAAAAGAGGAGAAAGAGGGGAATGAGGAGGAGGAGGAAGAAGGAGGAGGAGGAGGAGGAGGAGGAGGAGGAGGAGGAATGATAATAAAAAGATGAGGGGATGGAGGAGGTGAAGGAAGAGAGGAAGGAGAAGGAGTTAGAAAAGAGGCGGAGAGGAAGAGGAGATGGGGAAGGAGTTTATTTATTTATTTGTTTGTTTGTTTGTTTGTTTGTTTGTTTGTTTATTTATTTATTTATTTATTTGTTTGTGTGATTTATATGCTGCCATTCTCCCCAAGGACTCAGGGCTGCTTACAAAAACAATCATAAATACAAATCACAGTAAACACAATTCAAACACATTAAAATCCATTAAAATCATTCTAAAAAGGCTATATAACCCCACGATCGTAATGTTCTTTAAACAGAACAGTTAAGAGGAAGAGGAGAAGACGAGGAAGGGAAGGAGAAGGAAGAGGAAAAGGGAAAGAGAGGAGGAAGAGGGGATGGGAAGCGGGAGGAAGAGGAAGAGGAGGAGGAGGAGACGAGGGGTGGAGGAGGAAAAGGAGGAAAAGAGGAGGAGAAAGAGAAGAAAAAGAGGACAAGAAACGGAAGAGGGGAGTAGAAGAAAGAGAAGAGGAGGGAGGAAGAGGAGAAGAGGGAGAGCAGGAGAGGTGTGTAGATGCTTTATATGGGGATGATGGTTTCAAGGCAGAGGCCCCAGTCCCAATTTTGCCTCTGTCTTCTAATGGGCCGCCTATTCTTTGGCGGTGCCTGTCATGCCGCCTTCTTCAGGTCTCCTGAAGTTTGGGCCACGATCAAACCGTGGCTTCTGTCTGCAAACCGAGGCCTTGAGAGCTTTCCTGGAACTTTTGCCTCTTCGCTAGTTGCCATTGGAGACATCCGGCTTCAACCGAATAGATTTTGTTGCTCTTGACCCAGCTGGGAAAAATCTCCCCATTTAAAAGTGCAGCGTTTTAGCATGTGTGTGTCCCTGCAGACGCTAATGCGATTCAGATAATGCCTGTTGCTTGCCGAGCCCGTCCTTGAGCGAGAATAATAAAACTCTCTCACAATACAATACCGAGAGGGTCTTCTGGGGTCAGGGCTGTTATCCTGCCTGCCGCTTCAGCCTGAACCGAGAGACGCTTTTCCTTGCTCTGTTTTCCACCGGATGCACAATTGTCTCGACAAGCATTGTTTGCTTGCACAAACAAACAATGACCCCCCTTTAAGCAAGGGGATCAAAATCCTAAATTCCAGCCAGGACTCAATACGGGGAGTCCTCGACTTACGGCCACAGTGGCATCCAAAATTTCTGTTCTGCTGCTAAGCGAGACATTGGCTAGGTAACTTTCCCTCCCCCCACTTTTTTTTCCCCAACTCTTCTTGCCAAAGTTGTTAAGCGAATCGTTGCCGTTGTTAAATTAGTCACGCGGTTGTTAAGCGAATCTGGCTTCCCCCCCCCTTTGATTTTGCTCGTCAGGAGGTCGTAAAAAGAGGATTGCGTGACCCCGGGACACTGCGACCGTCATCAGTATGAAGCAGTTGCCAACCATCTGAATTTTGATCACCTGACCGTGTGGATGCTGCAACCATGTGAAAAACGGTCATAAGTCACTTTTTCAGTGGCGTTGTAACCGCGAATGGCCACTAAATGAACTGTTGTAAGTTGAGGACTACATGTACATACAAACCCCCTCCCCTCACAGGAACAGAAAGTATTGAATTAAAACCTTGGTCAAGTGATCCCAAATCATTAGCAGAATAAGGAGTTACAGTTTTGTGAATAAATAAGGAATCTAATCTAATCTAATCTAATCTAATCTAATCTAATCTAATCTAATCTAATCTAATCTAATCTAATCTAATCTAATATTTGGGATTAGAACACAAGTTATTTATTTATTTATCTTTATCTTTATCTTTATCTTTATCTTTATCTTTATCTTTATCTTTATCTTTATCTTTATCTTTATCTTTATCTTTATCTTATTTATATTTATATTTATATTTATATTTATATTATATTATTTATATTTATATTTATATTTATATTTATATTTATATTTATATTTATATTTATATTTATATTTATATTTATATTTATATTTATATTTATATTTATATTATTTATATTTATTTATATACCGCCCTTCTCCCGAAGGACTCAGGGCGGTGAACAGCCATGGTAAAAAACAATATGCAAGACAAAATTTAAAAATCAATTAAAATAATTCAATCCTGTTGGCCAAATTTAAAACTCCAGCTAAAACCATTTTAAAACCATTTAAAAAACCCCAGTTAAAATCGTTGTCACATCAGGCCAGCTTGCTGGAATAATAGGGTCTTCAGAGCACGACGGAAGGCGCGGAGGTCGGGGATCCTTCGTATATCCGGGGGCAGTTCGTTCCATAGGTCCGGAGCCCCCACAGAGAAGGCTCTCCCCCTGAAGGTCGCCAGTCGACATTGTTTAGCCGACGGCACCCTGAGGAAGCCCTCTCTGTGGGAGCGTATCGTGCAGTGGGAGGCAATTGGTGGCAAAAGGCGATCCTGTAGATATCCAGGCCCTAAGCCAATTTACCCCAAATTTACTACAGGTAGTCCTCAACTTATAATTGTTTGTTTAGTAACCGTTCAAAGTTACAACAGCACTGGAAAAAAGTGGCCTATCACCCTTTTTCACACTTAACGACCATTGCAGCATCCCCACATCAAAATTCAGAAGCTTAACATCTGACTCATATTTATGACACCTTGCAGTGTCATAAATTCACCTTGCAGTGTCGTATTTATGACATCTTGCAGTGTCCTGGGGTCATTTGCAAGCTCCTGACCAGCAAAGTCGATGGCGAAGCTGCTAACTTAACACCTGCAGTGATTGAGAACAGAACAGAATAACAAGAGTTGGGAGGGACCTCGGAGGTCTTCCAGTCCAACCCCTTGCCTAGGCAGGAAAACCCTACACCACTTCACTTAACAACTATGGCAAGGAAGCAAAACTCATTTAATGAGTTTAGAAATTTGGGACTCAAATGTGGCCGTAAGTCGTAGGACTAATAACTGGACAAATAACTGCTAAATTTATTGCCTGGTATATTTGTCTTATCACATTGCTGCTCATAAGGGAATCGAGGCAGATTATCTCTGTAATATACCAAAGTAATATCCCCCCCCCTTTTTTTTGAGCTTAGCTTGAATATATGAGTTGGCCAGAGAAAGGGTGTATTATTTTTTATCTAGAGAATAAGCCTAAGGGAAAAACTGTCTCTTGGACCCAATGCCCAAAGATGCTAATGTAATCGATTATACTTAGTTATGTCAGAGTTGGGTTAAGTATTATTGATGCTGGTTACATGGCAGAATGTTAGCAGAATGAACTTTTTAAGACATCTTCCCTAAATGTCAGTGCCTCCGTTCCGTTCTCTAAGGAATTACACATGCTGGTCCACACACATTCCCTTATGTACCCAGAGAGATCTTTTATAGAGATTAATTTTCCTCTAGAGTGACTGTTTATTGTGTATTGATTGAGATAGGTGGAAAATAACACTTTGAGATACTATCGTATAAATTGGAGCAGAGAGGTGTATCTTATTCAAGAGAAAAATGATATTTTATTCAAGAGAAAAATGATACCCATTAATCTAGGCTTTTCTCATTCAAATATATACTATTTTTTTTTAAAAAAAAACCATCTGAACTCTATGGGTGGCATGCGTCTTCCCAATCTTAGGCCTTCTATCAGGGGCCTGGGGATTTGAGGGTTCTGTGCAGGATCTTGTCTGTTCCTAGCACTTCGCTCTTCTGGACAGACAGCTCTGATGTCGTTCTTGGGATCTGTTGGAGCCACTCTGCCAGTTTAGGGGTCCCAGTGGCACCTCTTTGGCCTTAACTTTCCACATGTTCTTGAGTTCCTCCTTCTGGCCATGGTCCTTTTCCCCGCTTCTAGTCCTCCATCTTCCTCATGTTGCTATCACTTGGTAAGGCTACATCTAGCAGCACCACCGTCTTCTGATAGACAAAGAGAACCTGGAATTGAGATAGGTGGATGGATGGAGGGATGGATGGATGATAGATAGATAAATAGATAGATATAGAGAGATATAGAGATAGAGAAATAGAGATAGAGATAGATATAGATAGATATAGATAGATATAGATAATAGAGAGATAGATATTAGATAAGAGATGGATGGATGGAGGGTGGGTGGGTGGATGGATGAATGGATGGATGGAAGATAGATAGATAGAGATAGAGATAGAGATAGATAGATATATATAGATATAGATATAGATAGATAGAGATAGAGATAGATAATAGAGAGATAGATGTTAGATAAAAGATGGATGGATGGATGGATGGATGGATGGATGGATGGATGGATGGATGGATGGATGGATGGAAGATAGATAGATAGATAGATAGATAGATAGATAGATAGATAGATAGATAGATAGATATAGCTATAGATGTAGATATAGATATAGATAGATATAGATAATAGAGAGATAGATGTTAGATAAAAGATGGATGGATGGAAGATAGATAGATAGATAGATAGATAGATAGATAGATAGATAGATAGATAGATAGATAGATAGATAGATAGATAGATAGATAGCTATAGATGTAGATATAGATATAGATATAGATAGATATAGATAATAGAGAGATAGATGTTAGATAAAAGATGGATGGATGGATGGAAGATAGGTAGGTAGGTAGGTAGGTAGATAGATAGATAGATAGATAGATAGATAGATAGATAGATAGATAGATAGATAGATACCCTGGTTCCCTGAAAATAAGACCTCCCTGGATAATAAGCCCAGTCAGGCTTTTGAGTACATGCGCTAAAATACCCACCCACCCCAAAATAAGCCCTCCCCGAAAATATTTAACCACATGTACAGCCGGTCCCTGCTGGTTAGGGTTAGGGAGACAGAGCTGGAAATCAGGTAAGATGGCAAGAGGAGTCCCGTCTTCCTCCATGCGCCCCAAAATAATCTTCGAAAATAAGGCCAAGCGCTTATTTCGGGGTTCAAAAAAAATATAAGACAGGGTCTTATTTTCAGGGAAACATGGTAGAGAGATAGATAGAAAGATAGAAAGATAGATGATAGATAGATGATAGATAGATATAGATAAATGATAGATAGATAGATAGATAGATAGATAGATAGATAGATAGATAGATAGATAGATAGAAAGATAGATAGATAGATAGATAGATAGATAGATAGATAGATAGATAGATAGATAGATAGAAAGATGATAGCTAGATAGATAGATAGATAGATAGATAGATAGATAGATAGATAGATAGATAGATAGATAGATAGATAGAATGAATCTATAACTTTTCCAAACCTCCTTAGCTTGACAGAGTTCATGTAGTTTTAATGCCCAGCCAAATTTGATTCAGGCTCTTGTAAAACAAGGATCACCATGATTTTGACAAGGGTTTTCCATAGCTCAGAAAATGCATTTGCACCGTTGACTCTGTAACAGCCGGTCTGAAGCCCCAGGCTGAGTCTGACAGTCCCAGATCACCTCTCCCACATAGCCTGGATCTGCCTTCCTGTCTTGTAATTAAAACCTGCCTCCTCTTACCTTCCAGAGTGATGCCTTAATCTTCCCTGCTCCCTATCTCTGTCAGAGAGGATCCCGGGTTGCCTTGACACATTACTACTGAAGTTCTTCCTGATCTGCATAAATTAGAAAGAAAAACAAGATTCTATAGTGCCATCTCCTGGGCCCACAGCCTTGAAATGTGTCTCTAGAAGAGATCTAATCCCCAACCCCATAAACAGATCCATCTCCTAAATCTTTATCTTTATCTTTATCTTTATTTAGATTTATATACCGCCCTTCTCCTTACGGACTCAGGGAGGTGCACAGCCGATTAAAAACAAGCATACAAAAGTTAAAATTTGATAAAATAACAATATAGATGGCCATAGATTAAAACTAAATTCATTTAAAAATAAAAACTCTAAAATGATAAAATATTTACAGGAATCAGGCTAAGCCGGCAAGCTGAAAAAGATGGGTTTTTAAAGCCCGCCGGAAGGTCGGGAGGTCGGAGATTGTTCTTAACTCTGGAGGAAGATCATTCCAGAGGGTCGGGGCTGCCACAGAGAAGGCTCTCCCCCTGGGGGTCGCCAGCCGGCATTGTCTGGCTGACGGCACCCTGAGGAGGCCCTCTCTGTGGGAGCAAACCGGCCGGTGGGAGGCAATTGGTGGCAGAAGGCGGTCCCGTAAGTACCCTGGCCCTAAGCCATGGAGCGCTTTAAAGGTGATTACCAACACCTTGAAACGCACCCGAAAGTCCACCGGCAACCAATGCAGCTCGCGCAGGAGAGGTGTCACGTGGGAGCGTCCCGTCGCTCCTATGATCCCCCGCGCGGCCGCATTCTGCACCAGTTGGAGCCTCTGGGTGCACCCCAAGGGGAGCCCCATGTAGAAAGCATTACAGTAGTCCAGACGGGAATGTTCTATGAAATTGCTTTATTTAATAAAGAGAAAGCCAAGAATATTTAACGGCCAAAGAGATTAATAATAAATATCTTTATTGTCATTGTACGTGTATACATAGTATACCCATACAATGAAATTCACTTAACACCCAAAGCCCAGGTCCAACACACATAACAATCCCCAAACACACTCCCACCCACCACAAATTCCCCACCCCTAAAATCACCCCAAACATCCACACAACAGACCAAGTCATGCTGTCCAACAGCTCCCTGATGGTGGCCCTTTAGTTCATTGCTGAGTGCAATTATAGCTCTAGGATAAAAACTACTCAGAAGACGTGTGGTCCGAGTTTTAATGGTTCTGTCTCTTCTGCCAGAAGGCAACGATCCAAAAAGATTGTGAGCAGGGTGGGAAGAGTCTCAGAGAATGTTATGCAACTTTCTCAAACAGCGAGATGCGAAGATGTCGTCCAGGGCTGGTAGCTGGAGCCCGATGATATTCTGGGCAGTTTTAATGATTCTCTGTAGAGCTTTTTTATCCGCTGCTCCCGTACCATACAAGAACGCCGTATGTCAGGACACTCTCAATGGTGCTGCGATAGTAGGACAGAAGTAGATGCTGAGATAGATTGATCTTCCTGAGCATTCAGGAAAGAAAGAGCCATTCAAAACATAAAGGTAAAGGTTCCCCTGGCACATATGTGCTAGATGTTCCTGACTCTAGGGGGCAGTGCTCATCTCCGTTTCAAAACCAAGGAGCCAACGCTGTCCAAAGACGTCTCCGTGGTCATGTGGCCAGCAAGACTAAACGCCAGGGGTGAAATGCTCCCGGTTAAGACTGGATCGCTCGATCCAGTAACGATGACGGCAGCTGGTTCAGAGAACCGGTAGCAAAAATCTCTGCCCTCCCTCCATGCCCAGAAGAGATTGTAGAAAAAAATGCTTTTAAAAGTTAAATAAAAAAAAAAAGTTGGCCACGCCCATCCAGTCACATTAAACCGCCACCACCAAGCTATGCCCACAGAACTGGTAGTAACAAATTTTACATTTCACCGCTGCTAAACGCCAAAGGCGCACAGAACGCTGTTCCCTTCCCACCAAAGGTGATCCCTATATTTTCTACTTGCATTTTTTTACCTGCTTTCGAACTGCTAAGATGGCAGAAGCTGGGACAAGTCACGGGAGCTCACCCCGTTACGCGGCACTAGGGATTCGAACCGCTGAACTGCCGACCTTTCGATCGACAAGCTCAGCGCCTTAGCCACTGAGCCACCGCATCCAAAACATACTGCGTTCAAAACATACTCGCCTTCTAAAAGAAATTTCTCGAAGAAAGGTTTTAGATCTGTTATTTTGTTCTGGGAAGCAGCTCCGATCTAAAAGAGGGGCCAGGTTGCATCACAACCCACCTAGTGAACGCACGCTGCCGAGAACTTAATTATTAGGAACACCAGGGAGATGCCAGGGACCCCAAAGCTGCACACGTTCCATATTAAAAGTAAAACTTATTTAATAAGTTTTGCTTAAATGGGTTATCCGCTTCTAAGAGGATAAATGTCTGCTGGATTTTTCAGAAGATTTAAGTAATCGCCTTAAATCAGAGGCTTAGGAACAAGAGGACCGTCCTATTCGAAGTTGTGTATTTAAATGTTTGCTGAGCAAGAGTGAATGGGGTGGGTGGGGGGTGGGTGGGTACATAGCTGGCTGGTGATCTGTCCCCCCCCTTCAGAGACCCACAAAAACACAGCCAGCCGAGGGTTAATAATCACTTGGCACACTCCGCAGTTCTTATCTCAACCTTGGCAGCGATATGCACACCGTCTGCCAAGGACTTTATTGGTTTACACAAACAAGAAAATCTCCTACGTAGCTTTGCCGTTCATCTAGCTTCCAAGACTACGAGGTTGCTCCGTTTGTTTAGCTTTGTTCGTCACGAACTTCGTGACCCACCGTACTGTCTTATATACATATGCTTCTGGGTGTGGTCCAGTGAGTCATTGATCCCGTGACTCCAATCCAATGACTCAGGATTTTCTCATACGTCGCAGCTGCAGTACCCTTTTCTCTCGCCTTCTTTGGCGTGCGTCCAGGAATGACGTCTCTCCCTCACTCTCATCTGAGACACCTGTTTCCCCACTACTTGGCTCTCTTTCAGCTGGCACCTGAGCCGGTGCCAGAGGGGGAGGGCTGGGAGATCTGGCTGGCTCCTCTTCCTCCTGCTCAGAGCTGCCTTCCTCCAAAGGGATAGGCTCAGAGGACGGGGCCACAACAGCTGGGGAATTCTGGGAGTTGAAGTCCTTAAAGTGATCAAGGTTGAAAAAAAATGAATTAAGCCATGCTGGCTGAGGAATTCTGGGAGTTGAAGTCTACACGTCTTAAAGTTGCCAAGGTTGGAAAACCATGTTGGAAAGGTAAATAACTATCTGTGAAGTTTCTGGGAATGAAGCTTAACTACACGGCACCTAACTAGGTGCACTTTGAGTTCATTTCCGATTAATTTACCTGTCTAGTTGAGACAGATGTTACACAAATAAAAAAAAAGCAAACAAACTTCTTGATTTGACAGAAGGCTGTCATTTCAATTCTGCTTAACCTATCGGATTCTTCAAGCCGGGAGACCCGCCCCTCTTAAGTGATCTCCCCGCTGCATATTATTCAGAACGGCTTTAAGCGTTCCATTTAAAAAAAGACAAAAATATTCTTTTGTTTCTAACCTCATTTTCTAGATTAGCCATTATTAACATTCCCTCTCAAAAATGCATTTACATCTGAATTATCTCATTACTTCCAAACCAAGCAATTATTGTCTTTCACGAACTAAATAATTAGACCAGTGCCTACCGCTCTTGAAATTGTCCCCGGAGTTTCTGAAATGTTGAAAGCCATCCAATGTTTTGAATACACGGAAGTATGTGTGAATGAAGACCTCTGTACATTCAGATGATGTGATTTTTTTCCCCCTCATGTGTGTGTGTGTGTGTGTGTGTGTGTGTGTGTGTGTGTGTACAGGTAGTCCTTGATATAACAACCATTCATTTGGAGAAAGAAAGAAGGAAAGAGAGAGAGAGAGAGAGAGAGAGAGAGAGAGAGAGAGAGAGAGAGAGAGAGAGAGAGAAAGAAAGAAAGAAAGAAAGAAAGAAAGAAAGAAAGAAAGAAAGAAAGAAAGAACGATGGAGGAAGGAAGGAAGGAAGGAAGGAAGGAAGGAAGGAAGGAAGGAAGGAAGGAAGGAAGGGATAGAAAAAAGGTAAGGGGAGAGAGAGTGAATGAAAGAAAAAAAGAAAGAAAAGGGAGAAAGGGAGGGAGGGGAGAAAGAAAGGAAGGAAGGGGGAGAGAGAGAAAAACGGAGAAAGGAGAGAACTAAAGAAAGTAAGGAAAGAAAGAGGGAGGGAGAGAGAAAGAAAGAGGGAGGAAGGAGAGAACTAAAGAAAGTAAGGAAAGAAAGTAAGAGGGAAGGAGGGAGAGTGAGAAAGAAAAAGGAAGAGAAAGAAAGAAAGAAAGAAGAAAGAAAGAAAGAAAGAAAGAAAGAAAGAAAGAAAGAAAGAAAGAAAGAAAGAAAGAAAGAAAGAAAGAAAGAAAGACGGAGGAAAAAAGGAAGGAAGGAAGGAAGGAAGGGAAAAAAGGTAGGGAGAGAGAGTGAATGAAAGAAAAAAAGAAAGAAAAGGGAAAAAGAGGGAGGGAGGGGAGAAAGAAAGGAAGGAAGGGGGAGAGAGAGAAAAAGAGGGAGAAAGGAGAGAACTAAAGAAAGTAAGGAAAGAAAGGGAGGGAGAGAGAAAGAAAGAGGGAGGAAGGAGAGAACTAAAGAAAGTAAGGAAAGAAAGTAAGAGGGAAGGAGGGAGAGTGAGAAAGAAAAAGAAAGAAAGAAAGAAAGAAAGAAAGAAAGAAAGAAAGAAAGAAAGAAAGAAAGAAAGAAAGAAAGATTCTAAATTGGATGGATGGATGACAGAAACACCTTTTGTGGTGTTTTTCTCCCATAGAATAAACAGACCTCGTATTCCTTTTCTTTCACAATAAAAGTGTGTTTCAATTTGTAAGTGCACCCCCATCTTGTTCCTTGCCCCCCATGGGGGGAAAAGGGGGGGGAGGGGGGCTAATTTTAATCAAGCCTCAGCTGTCATTGTAGCTCATCAGTCAAATGGCCACCTCCTCATCCCTTGTTCATCAGCCCTGCATTAGGAGTGAATGTGAACTCTTTGATTATTAAAGTGGATGAAAAATAACAGCTCTGTGTGTGGCCAAATAGCTACTCATCAGCCGATTTTTTTTTTCCCTTCCTTCCTCTGATGGGCCCTGGGATTTTAATGCAAACAATCAAGAGCTCCAATAGCCTTTTTCTCTGCTGGCTTTTAACTTCAAGGTGGAAGGAATGTTTATTGTCCGTTGCCATTCTATCTGTCTTGTTCCTTCCCATCCTTTGCAGATTTAAAAAAAAAAAGATTTTACTCACTGACCAAAGACTGGCATTCTCCCGTCACAAACGCCAGCGGGTAGGTTGACTTGTGGCTACCCCAAAAAAATCTAAATGTGCTTGAGAGCTTTAAAACTTAGATCAGGGGTCTCCAATCTTGGCAACTTTCAGACTTGTGGACTTCAACTCCCAGAATTCCTCAGCCAGTTTAGCTGGCTGAGGAATTCTGGGAGTTGAAGTCCACAAGTCTGAAAGCTGCCAAGATTGGAGACCCCTGCCTTAGGTAAATAGCTTTCGGATCCAAGCATTCGTTTTCACAAACGTGCAAATAAGTTAGCTCAACCAAGAAGCTTCCACGAAATACCTTTTTCTGTCGACAGAAGAGAATATTGGTAGCGCAGGATCGGATTGTGAGCTCCTGGATGCTCTCTGAGCTTAGTTGTCTTCTTTTAGATGATCCAACTAAGTAAGATGCTGCAACGGTTGTAAGTGTGTGCACTGCTCCGAAGTAACTTTTTTCGGTGCCATTGTAACTTTGAACGGTCGCTGAATGAATTGATGTAACTCGAGAACTACCTGGGCTAAAGGACATTGTGAGTGCAGCTAAACGCACCAGTAAGGATTTCCTTTTGTCGTTGAGTTCTGAGCAGCCATCACATCTTTGAGACAATATAAACTGATTCAAAATTGGCATATAAGAGAGAGAGAGAGAGAGAGATGATAGATACAATAGATAGATAGACAGACAGACAGACCGATAGTAGATGGATAGATGATGGATGGATGGATGGATGGATGGATGGATGATAGACAGACAGACAGACAGACAGACAGATAGACACAGATAGATAGATAGATAGATAGATAGATAGATAGATAGATAGATAGATAGATAGATAGATAGATAGATAGATAGATAGATAGATAGATAGATAGATATAGAAAGATAATAAGTAGATGGGTGGATGGATGATAGATGATGGATGGATGGATGGATGGATGGATGGATGGATGGATGGATGGAAGATAGATAGATAGATAGATAGATAGATAGATAGATAGATGATTGGATGGATGGATGGATGGTTGGATGGATGGATGATAGATAGTGGATGGATGGATGGATGGATGGATGGATGGATGGATGGAAGATAGATAGATAGATAGATAGATAGATAGATAGATAGATAGATAGATAGATAGATAGATAATTAGATGAATGGATGATAGATGATGGATGGATGGATGATAGATGATGGATGGATGGAAGATAGATGATGGATGGATGGAAGATAGATAGATAGATAATAAGTGGATGGATGGATGGATGATAGATAGATAATGGATGGATGGATGGAAGATAGAAAGAAAAAGAAAGAAAGATAGATAGATGATGGATGATTGGATGGATGGATGGATGATAGATGGATGGATGGATGATAGGTAGGTAGGTAGGTAGATAGATAGATAGATAGATAGATAGATAGATAGATAGATAGATAGATAGATAATACGTAGATGGATGGCTGGATGATAGAGGATGGATGGATTGATGAATGGAAGATAGATAGATAATAAGTAGATGGATGGATGATAGATGATGGATGGATGGATAAATGGAAGATGATAGATAGATAGATAGATAGATAGATAGATAGATAGATAGATAGATAGATAGATAGAGATAATAAGTAGATGGATGGATGATAGAGGATGGATGGATGGATGGATGACAGATAGATAATAAGTAGATGGATGGATGATAGATGATGGATGGATGGAAGATAGATAGATAGATAGATAGATAGATAGATAGATAGATAGATAGATAGATAGATAGATAGATAGATAGATAGATAGATGATGGATGGATGGGTGTAGTTAGGTATATAATGGATGGATGACTAGATAGGTAGGTAGAAATGCCAGCTCAAAATTGTTATGTAAATAAAATGAACAACTGGTTCAAAATTAGCGCAGGGAAGGAGGGAAGGGAAGGAGGTTTTGATGAGAAATGAGGGAATGAAGGAAGGAAGGAAAGAAGGAAGGAAGGTTTTGATGAGAAAGGTCAGGGAGGATGGATGGATGGGAGGGAAGGAAGGAAGGAAGGAAGGAAGGAAGGTGTCTTTCAGCCCACAGCTTTGTAGGCTGAAATGATAGTGACGTTTATAATATAGTCACTGAAATGAGTTGAACCTTAAATTCCACCGGTTAGATACTCTACAAGCAAGAATAAGGAACCTAATCACCCTGGCTGCCATTTTGAAATTTAAAAAAGATATATAATTTATGATTACGATTATGACTGCCTTTGGGGTTTGTTTTCCTTGCTGTTCCCCATAGGCATCACCCAGCCCCCCCCCCCCCCCCCCCCCCCCGTCATTCCTACCCTCCAAGCTTGAGTACAAGTCTGTGAACAGACTCATTTTTCTTGTTGTTTTGAATAGATTTTAAGTTAACCGGTTTGGCTGAGGTAAAATACGTCATTCGCTTCCTTGTGTGACCGAGGGCGTAAATTCTTTGAGTAAACATAACAACGGTCTATTTTAAAGGAAGTTTCAGAGGATGCTAATCCTAAAAGTCATTGATAGCAGGGAATTATGTTGTGTTTATAATGCCGTGATCTGTTTATCACATCTCTGAGGAATTTGGGAATTTCTCAACTAAAGCGTGGCATTTCGGGCTCAAATTCCGGAAAGCTGATCATGGGTGCTTTCCACTGTAAGCTGAAATTATATATCAATATTTTGGCCATTTAATGCTGTCGCATGCTTCAAGAACGTGGCACACAAAACAGATCTCAATCTCTTGAAAATTTAATGAAAATGAACGTGGATGTCGTAAGCCATAATTAGAAGTTCCTCGCAGCATTTGGCACAGTATTGTTCTGCGTACAAGCCTATAGTTCTTTTTTTTTCCCGTTTTTTAATTAGAGTAAAAAAGAATTTATTTTTTTTTACAAATTACAGATATGAATTGCGCTGCTTTTCAAATACCGAAAAACAATGTGATCTAAATGAACAAGACAGTTACTGCAAACACAGTGTATAATGTATAATAAAAAAAAAGTGGGGGGGGGGGAGTCTTGAAACCGTATAATCACAAGTGAAAGGAAATTTAACAAAATTACTCTCTCTGTGTTGGAAAGAGTCATTTTGCGTAATGAGAGGGAAGAGATAGCTCAGGTTCCTGGGTAGAGCTGTCCTTTCAATATTGTGTAATAATCCTCCGTACTACAATTCATAATTAAAGTCCCCATAACGCTTACATTAAAATTCTGATTGATTGAATGAATTTACATCTCACGGCAGTCTTGAGATTCTTGGCAGTTCACACAATGTATACAGGAGTGGCCAAAATCGTGGAAACCTTTTGGGAAAAGTGTATTTTCTAAAACTAGCTAGGAACACCACTTTTTTTAGGAGCAGTACTATAAAATTATATATCGATAGAAAGATAATTTGATCAAGAATGTAATGCAATAACTTTTATGAAGAATTTGCTATTAGAATAGCAGTTGCAATATAAAGAAGAAAAGGGAAACATGTAGAAAAAAGGAGATATACAAAAATGATCTCCATAGAAAAACGAGATATACAAAAATGATCCCCATGTCAGTGAATCCTTAGTTGGGTAACCTTTAGCATGAATGATGGCCTTACAACGTCTTCCCATGGAGTGAACCAAGTCTTTGAGTTCTGCAGCTGTTCTAATGTGAAACCAAGATTGAATGATGGCTTCTATGAACTGGGTTTTATTGCTTGCTTGCTTCTGACTAACCAGTTTCTTTAGTCGGCTCCATAGATTTTCAGTTGGGTGAAGGTCTGGGCTATTCCCAGGCCATTCCAGCAGTGGAATAGGATTATCTTGAAACTCCAAAAAAAAAAAAGTGGTGTTATTAGCCATCAAACCTCCAAAAGATACTTTTCCTAAAAGGTTTCCACAATTTTGGCCGCTACTGTATATAAAAAAGGGAACATCCACAGCCTCATGAAAATGTGAATAATAAATTAAAATGAATGAGAAACATAAAGCACAACAACAGAACACAAATATTAAAAAAAGAAACACAGGTAAGAATGGTAAACATCAGTGAAATCATTGTTTTCGTCAACGGCGTTGCGAAGTCTGTCAAAGAAGATAGAATTGCATGATTAAGATATCATATACTTTATTATATCAGACACAGGGAGCCAGTTTAGTGTCATAATTAAAACATCAGGCTGGAGACT
Source organism: Coluber constrictor foxii (assembly GCA_038048745.1). Lineage (NCBI taxonomy): Eukaryota > Metazoa > Chordata > Lepidosauria > Squamata > Colubridae > Coluber > Coluber constrictor. The sequence goes on from JAWJVD010000213.1 coordinate 501,550, forward strand.
GGGAGTTCTAGTCTTGCCTTAGGCATGAAAGTTAGCTGGGTGACTGGATCAGTTACCAGGAGACAGTGAGTTTTAGATCCGTTTTTGCCATGAAAGCCAACTAGATGTCTTTGGGCCAATAAATGGGAGAGGATGAGTTCTAGTCTCGCCTTAGTCCTGAAAGGCGGTGGGTAACTCTGGGCTAATGACCAGGAGACAGTGAGTTCTAGTCACCACCTCAATGATTTTGTTCCAATCATCAGAAGGTGAATTCTAGCTTTAAGCATAAAGGACAGTTGAGATTGAGCCAATAACCAAGATCAAGATGGATGGATGGATGGATGGATGGAGAGAGACAGAAAGATAGAGAGATAGATTTTATCTATTTCTATTTCTATTTATTTCTATTTCTATTTCTATTTCTATTTCTATTTATTTCTATTTCTATTTCTATTTCTATTTCTATTTCTATTTCTATTTCTATTTCTATTTCTATTTCTATTTCTATTTCTATTTCTATTTCTATTTCTATTTCTATTTCTATTTCTATTTCTATTTCTATTATTTCTATTTCTATTTCTGTTCTATTTCTATTTCTATTTCTGTACCGGGGTGTAGAGTCTCTGAGATCTGGGATTAAACGGCAATGATGGCTAAATATCTCTACAATGTTAACACGGCACGTGACAGGTTAATTGTAAGATTAGAAATATTAATTTGCCAGCATTATCGACCATGGCAGGTCATTAGAAAAGGTTACCTGTTCATACAGATTTCTGGTCATATTAGTATTGCTCAGGTGAGCAAAATTACTGGAGGGAGGGAGGGGCCAGGAGGGTTTTGCTTTGCTTTTTTGAAGCTTGAGTGGCCTTTGAGGGGGGACCCGGGATATTGTTATCTTAATTGAAGTATTTCTGTTGAAATGAAAGCATATTTATGAGGGAGGAAAATTTAGAACATTTACAAAAACTAGCAACTGAACATAAGCTCTCTTCCTGAGTAGGCCTATACCAGGGGTGTCAAAACTCAATTTCATTGAGGGCCGCATCAGCGTTGTCTTTGACCTTGGGGTGTGTGTGTGGCCAGGGTGGGCGTGGCCATCTTGATGTCACTCATGTCGGGCAGGCGGGGGGGGGGCATGTGTCTGCCCGAGCGCTCTGTCAGCAAAAACGGGCTCCTGTACTCTGTTTCTGGCTGCAATGGCCTCTTGCAACCCTTGGCCCTTCTGAGCTCAGTTTTCGCTGGCAGAGGCATCGCAGGCCTGTCCTTCGCTGTTTCCAGGGTGGCCCTGGAGGCCAGATCTAAGCACCCCGCAGGCCTGATCTGGCCTGCAGACCTTGAATTTGACACTCCCATTCCCTGAAGTTCATTTTCTCTATTATTATTGTATTGCATTGCGTTGCATTGCATTATTTTACTAGCTGAATACCCATGCTCCGCTACGAAACGGGCTTGATAAATCGACACTTACAGCTTGAAAATGAATGAGTAGTTATGTTGTGACCCGCCAGCGGCCTGCGCAGATAGTGGCTGATTCCGACGATGAGAAGGCTGGTGTGGTGTCGCGCCAGCAGCCTGTGCAGCCGGTGCTCGTGTCGGACAACGAGGAGGCTGCAGAGGATGTGGTACCAGAGGCAGAGACTCAGCCAGGGTCTTCAGAACCTCCAGAGGCTCCTTCAAATGGAGAGAGCGAAGTGGAGGAGCCTCTCCTCAATGCTCGAGCCTGCAGGGCTGCCAAAAGGCAGGAGTGACTGTTCAGGAGGAGGAGGTCTCCTCGAGAGTAAGGCTGGAGGATAATTGGCCACTCCCTTAGCCTATTTAAGTCACACACCATTAGTAACTTTCTTGCTAGAAACAACTTGTAATTATCATCAGAGCATTTTTGGAAAAGTCTTATTGTAACTTGCTTTCTGGGCTGGTTGCCAACCTTTGCTGGACTTTGGTTTATTCTTGCTACTTAATAAACTTGATAAGGATAATTGGTGTGTATCAATATCCTCGGGAATCTGGAGCTGGGGTAGAACAAGTTACGATCGGCCTCTCCTCTCCCCTTTTCTCCCTCAGCCTTGCCCCACAGAAACGTCTCCTATCCTATCCGCTTCTCTTCCTCAGCCTTGCCACACAGAAGCCTCCCCTATCCTACCCCCCTTGTCTCCCTCAGGCTTGCCTCAAAGAAGCCTCCCCTATCCTCACCGTCTCCTGCTTGCTGCTGTGAAAGTAAAACTGAAACTGAAACTCCTCTCATCTGCTTGTGTTTTGCATTTGGAACAGATTTCTTTTCAGGTAGGGAGGCAGAGTAGAATTCCTTAGCATCAGAGCGTGTTAATAATAATATAGGAAATACTAATGCTCTGATGCTCATTTCAAAAAATCCTTTCTTAGTGAGCCCCTAGAAGCAAGAGAAACATATGTGGCAAATTTCAAGTTTGTAGGCTTTACGGTTCTGGAGATTTTGTGATGATGTGTGAGTGGTATTTCGCTTTTATATATATAGATTATTTTATTATTTTATGTATATCCTGTCTTTATTACTTTTTACAAATAATTCAAGGCAGTGAACGTACCTAATACTCCTTCCTCCTCCTATTTTCCCCACAACAACCCTGTGAGGTTGTTGGGCTGAGAGAGAGGGGGGGACTGGCCCAAAGTCACCTAAGGCGGAAAGAACTCACCGTCTCCTGGTCATTGGCCCAAAGTCACCCAGCCGGCTTTCATGGCTAAGGTAGAACTAGAACTCACCATCCCCTGTTTCGTAGCCTCGTGCTTTAACCACTAGACCCAACCGGCTCTATTTATGGATAAAAGCCTGCGCAACTTCATTGTTCACTATACATAGGCGGTGTATGCACATTTTTTCTATATCTGCACTGTGGAATCTTCCATAGTTGTTCTCCATCTTTCTTTTGTATAGTGGTGGCCACAGCTACTGGGTTTGGATTGGATTCAGACTCAACGCTGTTCTTAAAGTTCCCCCTTCTCCAGAAAAAGGTGACATGATAGCAGTCTTCCAATATTCAAATTCAAACCTTTATTGTCAGAGTACAACATGTGCACAGTGAGATTGGCTGAGCCTCCCTTCGTGCAGCCCCCCAGCCCAATATAACTCACAGTGAAGGACAGAGAAATCCCTACCCCAGCGAATCCTACTAACAAACACACAATCCTACTGCACCATGCGAAGTTATTGCACAGCGCACAAGTTTCAGAGGCCCCATCACTTTTGATGGATGGGGAAAAACTTGCCCCCGTTGATAGGGCTCGCAACTTGGGTGTCCTCCTGGATGCTCGGCTGACCCTAGAAGACCATCTAACGGCCGTGACCAGGGGGGCCTTCGCACAGGTTTGCCTGATGCGCCAGTTGCACCCTTTCCTGGACCGAGATGACCTTCGCATAGTCACTCATGCCCTGGTCACTTCCCGCTTGGATTACTGCAATTCCCTCTACATGGGCCTGCCCCTGAGATACACCCGGAGACTCCAGCTGATCCAGAATGCAGCCGCACGGGTTGTTACAGGAGCCCCTTGGTACTCCCATATAACACCCCTCCTGCGTCAGCTGCACTGGTTACCAGTGGTTCTCCGGGTCCACTTCAAGGTGCTGATTCTCACCTATAAGGCCCTACGTGACTTAGGTCCAGGATATTTACAGGACCTTCTCCTGCCTGCTTCCCACCGTCCTGTTCGCTCACATAGGGCCGCTTTCCTCAGGGTCCCGACGGCGAGCCAATGTCATCTAGCAGTGCCCAGGGGTAGGGCATTCTCTGTGGGTGCTCCCACCCTCTGGAATGAATTACCTACCGAGCTCCGGACGACTCCTGATCTTCGCTCCTTTCATCGGGAGCTGAAGACTTGGCTGTTCAAGCAAATAGGCTGACTCTGATTCTGGGTTTTATTCTTTATCATTAATTAGTTATTTGATTTAAAGTGCGATTTTATTGTACATGTTTCTTAACTTGTGTTCGCCGCTCTGAGTCCTTCGGGAGAAGGGCGGCATATAAATACAAGAAGAAAGAAAGAGAGAGAGAGAGAGAGAGAGAGAGAGAGAGAGAGAAAGAAAAAGAAAGAAAGAAAGAAAGAAAGAAAGAAAGAAAGAAAGAAAGAAAGAAAGAAAGAAAGAAAGAAAGAAAGAAAGTAAGTTAGTTATTTTCCATTCCGAAGCCTGACAGCCCACGGATAAAAACTGTTCTTCAGCTGGTGTGTTCGGCTGCCTATGCTTCTATATCTCCTTCCTGACGGCAGGAGTATAAAAAAGGGCTGACCAGGGTGTGAGTCGTGACCCAGTGATGAAATCCAAATTTTTTACTACCAATTCTGTGGGCGTGGCTTGGTGGGCTTGGCAGGGGAAGTATACTGCAAAATCCCCATTCCCTCCCCACTCTGGGACCAGCCAGAGGTGGTATTCGCCGGTTCTCCGAACTACTCAAAATTTCCGCTACCGATTCTCCAGAACCTGCTGGATTTCACCCCTGGAGTCGTCCCTGAGGATTTTCCTCACTCTTCTAAGGCACCAAGTCCTAGGAATGTCGTCTAGTGTCATCTAAATATGTAAGGGCCCGCCACAAAGAAGAGGGAGTCAAGCTATTCTCCAAAGCCCTGAAGGCAGGATGAGAAGCAATGGGTGGAAATGCTAAGATGCTCTCATCAAGGAGAGAAGCATCTTAGAACTAAGGAGGAATTTCCTGACAGTTAGAAGAATCAATCAGTGGAAAGGACTTGCCTCCAGAAGTTTGTGGGTGCTCCATCACTGGAAGTTTTCAAGAAGAGATTGGACGACTATTGATCTGAAACGGTCGAGGATCTCTTGCTTGAGTAGGGGGTTGGACTAGAAGACCTCCGAGGTCCCTTCCAACTCTTTTATTATGTTCTGTTAATTCTGCATCAAACCAAAAACACTTTCTGCGTTACGACTCCCCCAGTAATACATTCTCTGCTAAATGCCAGCATCCTGGGATGTATGGCAAGCCTTTGGCTCTTAATTTTCAATTTTAGGCAATTATCTTTAATTCATATTTAATATACTTTAATAACCCACTAGCTGTATTTGTGCTCTGGCTGTTCTGTAATTATTCCCTACCCTATTATTCTCCTTCGTCACAAAATTTTAGGTTCAGGGCTTACCAGGAATCGCTTACCAGAGACTTCCAGGAATTTTCAGCACATGTCAGACCCCGGGAAAACAGGCAGAAAGAGAAAAGAATTAACTCAGAACCAATTTCACAGATAATTATTCATTTAATAAATAAAATATGGTAACAAGCACTTAGAACAGAGGTGGGGAACAATGGTCCCTTTATGACTTGTGGATTTTTATGATTTGTGGACCAACTCCCAGAATTCCTGAGCCAGCATGGCTCCCTTTACAACCTGTGGACTTCAACTCCCAGAATTCCTGAGTCAGCATGGCTCCCTTTACAACCTGTGGACTTCAACTCCCAGAATTCCTGAGCCAGCATGGCTCCCTTTACAACCTGTGGACATCAATTCCCAGAATTCCTGAGCCAGCATGGCTCCCTTTAAAAACCTGTGGACATCAATTCCAGAATTCCTGAGCCAGCATGGCCCCTTTACAATCTGTGGACTTCAACTCCCAGAATTCCTGAGCCAGCATGGCCCCCTTTACAATCTGTGGACTTCAACTCCCAGAATTCCTGAGCCAGCATGGCCCCCTTTACAATCTGTGGACTTCAACTCCCAGAATTCCTGAGCCAGCATGGCTCCCTTTACAATCTGTGGACATCATTCCAGAATTCCTGAGCCAGCATGGCTCCCTTTACAATCTGTGGACATCAATTCCCAGAATTCCTGAGCCAGCATGGCTCCCTTTACAACCTGTGGACTTCAACTCCAGAATTCCTGAGCCAGCATGGCTCCCTTTAAAACCTGTGGACATCAATTCCCAGAATTCCTGAGCCAGCATGGCCCCTTTACAATCTGTGGACTTCAACTCCCAGAATTCCTGAGCCAGCATGGCCCCCTTTACAATCTGTGGACTTCACTCCCAGAATTCCTGAGCCAGCATGGCCCCCTTTACAATCTGTGGACTTCAACTCCCAGAATTCCTGAGCCAGCATGGCTCCCTTTACAATCTGTGGACATCAATTCCCAGAATTCCTGAGCCAGCATGGCTCCCTTTACAACCTGTGGACTTCAACTCCCAGAATTCCCGAGCCAGCATGGCCCCCTTTACAACCTGTGGACTTCAACTCCCAGAATTCCTGAGCCAGCATGGCTCCCTTTACAACCTGTGGACTTCAACTCCCAGAATTCCCGAGCCAGCATGGCCCCCTTTACAACCTGTGGACTTCAACTCCCAGAATTCCTGAGCCAGCATGGCTCCCTTTACAACCTGTGGACTTCAACTCCCAGAATTCCTGAGCCAGCATGGCTGACTCAGGAATTCTGGGAGTTGAAGTCCACAAGTCCTAAAAGGGTCATG
>JAWJVD010000213.1:508164-565664 GCA_038048745.1 Coluber constrictor foxii
ACTGTCATAAGTATGAATCAGTTGCCAAGCTGCTGAATTTTGATCATGTGACCATGGGGATGCTACAAAGGTTGCAACTATGAAAACGGTCATACGTCCCTTTTTTCAGTGCCTCTTTAACTTTGAACACTAAATGAAACGTTGTAGGCTGAGGACTACCTTATTTAGTTTATTTAGTTTATTCTAAGACAGTTAAAATGCAAACCACCATAATAAATAAATAAATAAATAATATATATTGGTGTTCTCGGCTTCGTGCTTCCAGGAGCAATGTGAGATTGCAGCTGTCTATTCGGAGAAGGACCCGAATAACCAAAGATCTACATACAAACACCCACGAAACCATATTCAAAAGGATAAAAGAAAAAAACACCCTGTTATTTTTCATTTGTCAAAAATATACTTTTCCCCCCCCTGAACAATATTTCATTTCTTTTATATGTCACGGGTTTAACATTGTTATTTTTGCATGCTTTATCATTACTATTTTATGAAACAGGTCCATTTTATTTAATGTATTCCAGGCCAGATGGGCGGCATACAAGTCTAATTAATTAATAAATAAATATGAATACAGTAAATACGGAGCAATGGGACCCAAGAAGAGCTGTTTTGGGGTCCTCCCATCATTTTTACAAGTAGGAAGGGGTCTTGAGATGAAAAACTTCAAGGAACTCTGTGCCAGAGGTCAGATTCCCACAGAAGCAAGTACCATATTTAAGGGTCTCTAGAAAGAGATTTCTAGATATTGTCCCAGAAAACGTTGTTGTTGCGAAGTTGTGTCCGACCCATCGCGACTCCATGGACAACGTTCCTCCAGGCCTTCCTGTCCTCTATATCCTCTGGAGTCCATTGAAGCTCACGCCGACTGCTTCAGTGACTCCAACCAGCCACCTCCTTCTCTGCCGTCCCCTTCTTCTTTTGCTCTCCATCGTTCCCAGCATGAGGCTCTTCTCCAGGGAGTCCTTCTTCTCATTAGGTGGCCAAAGTATTTGAGTTTCCTCTTCAGGATCTGGCCTTCTAAAGAGCAGTCAGGGTTGATCTCCTCTAGGACTGACCAGTGGATGGCCTTGCAGTCCAAGGGACTCGCAGGAGTCTTCTCCAGCACCAGAGTCCAAAGGCCTCCATTCTTTGGTGCTCAGCCTTCCTTATGATCCAACTTTCACAGCCATACATTGCATCTGAGAAAAACCAGAGCCTTGACAATACATGCTTTGTTGGCAGGGTGATGTCTCTGCTTTTAGTAAGCTATCTAGATTTGCCATAGCATTCCTCCCAGGAGGAAAACTTAACAATTCTAAAAAAAATTTGTAGAAAATCAGCATTGTTCCATTTTGTGGGACAAGCTCTTGAATTTCCCACAGAGTCTCTTCTTCAGGGTGATTGAATCCTGCCCAAAGACCCCATTCACTTCCGAAAACTTTCCTATTTTCTGGAACAGCTTTAAAAATAATGACAATTTCTACTGGCAAGAATTTACCGCCTTTGTCCAAAAACACCTCTGTCTTTCCGCTGAGCCACATTCCTGTTCAGTTAAAGTGTGATTTATTGATATCGGCCTTTCAGGGATTTCGTTGGGTTGAAACACTCTTTTTTTTTTTCCTCCTTCTTTCTTCCAGATGCTGCTGACAGAATACCTGGACATGAAAAACACACGTGCCTCTTCAGAGCCTTCAGCTCAGCTGAGCTACGCCAGCTCTGGAAGGGAGTTTGCGGCATTTTTTGCAAAAAAGAAACCTCAAAGGCCCAAAACCTCTTTGTTCAAGTAGGTGCAGCTCTGTCTTTTTTTTTTCACCCTCGAGTTGAAAAGAGTCCTGAAGTTTTCTGTGCTTCCTTCTCTTTTTTGAGAGCCCACACATTTGCTCTACAGCTAGTCCTCGACTTATATCCACAGTGGACCCCAGAATTTTTTTTACCGAGTGAGAAATTTGTTAAGTGAATTTTGTCCCATCTTGCGATTTTTTTTTGCCGCAGTCGTTAAGTGAATCTCTGCAGTTGTGAAGTTAGTAACACCGTTGTTAAGTAAATCTGGCTTCCCCATTGAGTTTGCTTGTCAGAAGGTCGCAAAAGTGGATCACGTGACCCAGGGACACTGCAACTGTCATAAGGACAAGTCAGTTGCCAAGCGTCTAAATTTTGATCCCATGACTGGAACAGAGGGAAGCATGAAAACGGTCAAAAGTCACTATTTTTCAGTGCCATTGGAACTTCAAACAGTCACTGAACAAACTGTTATAAATCAAGGACTGCCTGTATTTTGAGGGCATGTATCGATATGTCTCCCCTCAGACGGGGAGGTTCCTTGCCTGAGAGACTCAAGAAAGATGAAAACTCAAATCTAGAAAATGTGTGGGTTGGAATTGGGAAGGAGATGAGAACAATCAGGTGGTCCTTGACTTACAACCATTCGTTTAGCATCTGTTCAAAGTTAGGACAGGTGTTGAGAAAAGTAACCTATTTATACATATGATAAAGGCAGGAGATTAGTTAGATAGATAGATAGATAGATAGATAGATAGATAGATAGATAGATAGATAGATAGATAGATAGATAGATAGACAGACAGACAGACAGACAGACAGACAGACAGACAGACAGACAGACAATAGAGAGATAGAGATAGATAGATAATAGAGAGATAGCTAGCTAGATCAGGGATGGGCAAATATGGCCCCTTTATGATCTGTGGACTTCAACTTCCAGAATTCCTGAGCCAGCTTGGCTGTCTCAGGAATTCTGGGAGTTGAAGTCTGCAGGCTGTAAAAGGGCCACAGTTGCCCACTCCTGAGCTAGATGATAGCGAGAGAGAGAGAGAGAGAGAGAGAGAGAGAGAGAGAGCTAGCTAGATGATAGCTAGATACAGTGTTTCCCCGAAAATAAGACCTTGTCTTATATTTTTTTTGAACCCTGAAATAAGCCTTATTTTTGGGGAGATCTCATTATTTTGGGGGGTATGAAGCAAGATGGGGCTCCTCTTGCCGTCTTACCTGATTTCCAGCTCTGCATTTAAATATTTTCGGAGAGGGCTTGTTTTTGGGGGAGGCTTATTTTAGCGCATACACTCAAAAGCCCAATTGGGCTTATTATCAGGGGAGATCTTATTTTTGGGGGGGAAAGGGTAGCTAGCTAATGATAGATAGATAGATAGATAGATAGATAGATAGATAGATAGATAGATAGATAGATGATAGATAGATAGATAGATAGATAGATAGATAGATAGATAGATAGATAGATAGATGATAGATAGATAGATAGATAGATGATAGATAAATGATAGATAGATAGATAGATAGATAGATGATAGATAGATAGAGATAGATGATAGATAAATGATAGATATAGATAGATAGATAGGTAGGTAGGTAGGTAGATAGATAGATAGATAGATAGATAGATAGATAGATAGATAGATAGATAGATAGATAGATAGATAGATGATAGATAAATGATAGATAGATAGATAGATGATAGATAGATGATAGATGATAGATATAGTTAGATAGATAGATAGGTAGATAGATAGATGATAGATAGATAGATAGATAGATAGATAGATAGATAGATAGATAGATGATAAATAGATAGATAGATAGATGATAGATAAAGATAGATGATAGATAGATAGATAGATAGATAGATAGATAGATAGATAGATAGATGATAGATAGATAGATAGATAGATAGATAGATAGATAGATAGATGATAGATAGATGATAGATAGAGATAGATGATAGATAAATGATAGATATAGATAGATACGTAGATAGATAGATAGATGATAGATAGATAGATAGATAGATAGATAGATAGATAGAGATTGATGATAGATAGATAGATGATATAGATAGATAGATAGATAGATAGATAGATAGATAGATAGATAGATAGATAGATATAAATGATAGAGATAGATGATAGATGAATGATAGATAGATATCTATCATCTGCTGTTATGGTTGCTGGTGCATGCATGCGTGCCGGCCAGCTGGTCTTCACGCACGCCAGAGCCCCAGAAACCTGAAGATCAGCTCGCTGGTGTGCATGCATGCGCCGGCCACCTGGTCCTTGGGTTTCCAGCGCATGCATCTGCACTGGCCACCTGATCTTCGCACGCGCCGTCTTTCTGGTGCTCAGGCGCGCAGGAAGAGCAGGTGGCCAGCACACTCATGCACACCGGCCAGCTGGTTTTCAGGTTTCCGGCAATCCTGCGCACACATGTTCCAGTTTGGGGACTTGCTACCAAAAAGCTTCGCCATCACTGCCCTATCCCATCCTAGTCAAATGGCAGTCCCGTCTGTTTTTGAAGACCTCCAGTGATGGAGCACCCATAAGCCCAGGAGGCGAGCTCTTCCATTGAGTACCCCAAAGGTGCTTTTTTTTTTTCAAGAGGCAACTGGACTTTCTCCTTATTCTTGGAAGAGCTTTCACTTCTCAGCCAAGATGCTCCTTAAACTCTGACAGAATGGGGGAGAACGGAAGGATTTCTCTGCTGTGCCGTCATCGGGCCATTAACGCTCTTCCTGAGAGTTGTTGAGGTTTCTCGGTGCCCTCTTTTGAAGACAGCAAAGTCCACATTCGGGACAGAGAGGACCAGTGGTTTGAAAGAGGGTAACACAGAACAGCCGTCCCTCAACCGAGGGAGAGGGATACGACACCATCTAGTCTACAATGCAATCCTTTTAGCAGTTCCATGAAGGCTCCACACCCATTTGCACCACTCAGGTGACCCTGAGGACACGGATAAACCTCCCAAGTGGCCTCAAGGACTCTCTAAAAAGGATGCAAATGACTGGCTGTCTGCAAGGAGTATAAATCCTTCCGTTCCCCACCATAAAAGCAGAACTGAAGAAGCTTCTTGGAGGAGAAGCAAAACGTCTTCAAAGAAAAAACCAGAAAATCCAGTTCCCTCCTGAAAAAGCACCTTTGGGACAACCAAGTTTAGTTTAGTTAGTTTAGTTTATTAGATTTATATACCGCCCTTCTCCTGACGGACTCAACCAAGACCTGGATGACAGAGAATCTCCGTAGATGCTCCACTGATGAATTGTTCTCACTGTCAGGAAATTCCTCCTTATTTCCACATTGGCGGAAGCTTCTTGACCTGCTCTCAGGTGCTTTGGAGAATAAGTTGGCCCGTTCTTCTCTGTGACAGGACCTTCCACGATTACAGGATGCTCTCCTGTCTCCCCTAAGCCTTCTCTTCGTTGGACGAGACATAACCCAGTTCCCTTAATCGTTCAGACTTGAGTTGAAATCTGACTTTTTAATTCTTCTCCCGGCTTATTTTTATTTCTGTTTTTTTTTTCCCCTGCCAATGAGGTTGCCGCTTAATTAAATTTTTTTGAAACATTACGGTACAGAAAAACCAAACTGACACATCTGTTGAAATTTACTAAACGCCCGACAGCTAGGATTTACTGCATTATGTAAAACAGAACCCCGTAAAAATCTACGAGCAGTGTCGATAAAAAAAAAACAAAACCCCAACACACTCCAGGACAATTCCCGTAAAATAGAGCCTGGATAAAATCTGCCAAGAACCAACGGCAAAAGCAGATTGCAGAAAACACAACAGGTTGTTAAAAGAACAAAAAAAATCCAAAAAGCGCAAAGAAGAGAAACGGTTTTTTGTATCTGCACAAAGGGGCTTTGTTTGAGTTGGGAGAACAATCTAGAAAGTTGCAGATAAGCCTGGCTTTCTCTTACCTCTAAAGCAATGTGGGCAGTATTTGAATTTGCTTTGCTAAGAAAACCATTACAGGTAGTCCTCGACTTACGACCAGTGGTGGTATTCAGCCGGTTTGGATCGTTTCGGGCAAACCGGTGGTGGTGACCTGCCCTATGCCGTCCTATTTAGCCACGTTTTCTAAGCCGCACGCAAAGCTCATGCACGGAAGGCCGTGGGCATGTGCGGAAAGCATGTATGCTCTCACATTTTCAGTGCTCAGCCAACCGGTGGTAAAATGATATGAAACCCACCTCTGCTTACGACCGTTCATTTAGTGACTGTTCAAAGTTATGGTAAGGGATTTGGGACCTGTATGCAACGAAATTTCGTTTTAATGGATGCCGATTAGTGTACATTCGAAGTGACAATAAAGTTATTCTATTCTATTCTATTCTATTCTATTCTATTCTATTCTATTCTATTCTATTCTATTCTATTCTATTCTATTCTATTCTATTCTATTCTATCCTATTCTATTCTTCATTCCAATGTCCTATTCTATTCTATTCTATTCTATTCTATTCTATTCTTCTATATATTCTGTTATCTATTCTTCTCTACTCTACTCTACTCTACTCTACTCTACTCTACTCTACTCTACTCCAATATCTGTTCTGTTCTGTTCTGTTCTATTCTATTCTATTCTATTCTATTCTATTCTATTCTATTCTATTCTATTCTATTCTATTCTATTCTATTCTATTCTATTCTATTCTTCATTCCAATGTCTATTCTATTCTATTCTATTCTATTCTATTCTATTCTATTCTATTCTATTCTATTCTATTCTATTCTATTCTATTCTATTCTATTCTATTCTATTCTATTCTATTCTTCATTCCAATATTGTATCCTATCCTATCCTATCCTATCCTATCCTATCCTATCCTATCCTATCCTATCCTATCCTATCCTATCCTATCCTATCCTATCCTATCCTATCCTATCCTATCCTATCCTGTCAGCAGTAGAAAGCATTCTTTGCTTGCTAGCGATGTGCCCTCATGTGCTACGTTTCGTTGTAGGTTTGAGTCATCTTCCCATGCCATCAGTATGAGCACTTACCTGCAGGAACAGAGGAGGGAACTTTACAGCCGGAGCGGAGAGCTGCAAGGTAGGACAGATTTTATAAATAAAAGTCATTCAAAAAAAAAATGTCTCCCTCTCCCTTGAGAGGAATTGGAATCCACTTGTTTGCAAAGAAAGCCAAAATAAACCCAGATGACAAGTTTGGAACACTGGTTAATACGTTGACGTTTCTAGCAAATATTGTGTTTGATGCACTGAACAGGGAAGCGGACAGGTTTCACAGATGTGACTAGTCTTTTGAAGTGCCAATTTTGAAGGCCTTTTTGATGGAAGAGAATGTCTGTTGCTCAGGCTTGAAATGTGGGATCCTTGGTGCCCATTGAATTTGGTGGTATTCTTGTAGATGTTTTATGACCCACCTGGATAACTTCATCAGTGCTAGGAGGGAGAGGAGTTTGTGGCATGGAGAAGAGGGAGGAGGGGAGGAGGAGGAGAAGGAAAAGGAGGAGGAGACGGTGGGATCCTTGATGCCCTCTATGCTTGGTGGTATTTTTGGAGACCTCTCTTTACCAAACTAGGTAATATCATCAGTGCTAGAAGGGAGAGGGGTTTGTGGAGTGGAGGAAAAGGAGAAGGGAAGGAGGAAGAGGAGGAAGGGAAGCATGAGGAGGAATAGACGGTGGGATCCTTGATGCCCTCTATGCTTGGTGGTATTCTTGTAGACGTTTCATTACCAAACTAGGTAATATCATCAGTGCTAGAAGGGAGAGGGGTTTGTGGAGTGGAGGAGAAAGAGAAGAGAAGAAAAAGGAAGAGTGTCAGGTTTCGAGGTCGTCTCAAATAAATTGCATTTCAAACAAAGTCTTTGATGAAAAAACCTCTCATTTATTAAGCACGACGTTCTAACTCCGACTCATCGTAGCCAGCACTGACTTCCGACCCAAAAACCCTCCCTTTCCTTCCCCCACTCCTCTGCACTCATTGGCCATCTTCCAAGTCACTCCGCTCCTAATCTACTGCTCCAGCTCAAAGGAATTTCCCCCCTCCCATCCCATCTCCTAGGGGATATTATCTCCAGGGAAAATAAGTAGGTGAAAAGTCAAACGTCCCTTTCCAGACGCCTCCGCTCCTCCTTCTTATGTCAGCACTAGAGTCAATGCAGCTTGAAGTGCTGACAAAGAGGAAGAGGAGGCGAAGCATGAGGAGAAGGAGACAGTGAGAGCCTTGATGCCCTCTGAGCTTGGTTGTTTTCCTCCAGACCTTTCATTAACAAGCTAGATAACATCATCAGTGCTAGAAAGGAGTGAGATTGGTTCTCTTAATAATTTAGGAAGCACGAGTAGAAGTAGGAAGCAGAACTATTTTGATTTTCTCGGGGTTTTTTTGAGGCTGAGCGCACATATTTATGGTTGCTTCTTCTCCATAGTCTGGAATTAACTATGAACTCATTTATGAACCATTCTTAAATGGTTCAACACCCCCCACCCCATATGCTGAGCCTGCCAGTAAAACATTTCCAAAACGAGACTTATATATTTGGGGGCATTGACGATGTCAAAGAGGAAGACACCCCCATTTTATCAATTAACAGCTTTCTTGCTTCCCCTCGAGTTCCTCCCCAGCGTGCGCACGCGGCTGGCAGTGTTTGGAGACGCTACAAACTTGTGTAAAACATGGCTTGTATCCGAGAGGCTCCTTTCGTGGATTTTATCAAACCAGCCAGAGATGCCGGGAGTCAGGTGGCCTATAAATTTAAATTAACAGAAATAATCTGTGCTGAGATTCAGATAGGGAGAAAATCCCCCCCTTGCAAAATGTGCCTGAAAGGGCCCAGCAGTAGCCCTGCCATTCATCATCATAAACACCCAGATAAAATCATCCATATTTATTCTCTGATATCACGCTAAAAGCGCATTTGAAAGTGTCTGCTTATTGATCTCCGAAGCCGGAGCAGCTGTTGGCTTTAAAAGTTCTCCTCCATCTTTGTCAACGCGCAAGACCGAACGTGAGCCCATCTCTGGCCTCGGATGGTTGTACTTGTCAGGCCCAGATTGCTGTTTTTATGTCGGTTTCTTTACTTCTCCCGTATCGTATATTGATTTCATCATTTTATTAATTTAATCCCTATCCGTTTAATTTACTTGGATTTCAGCAAGGCGTTTGACAGAGTAGACCGCGATCTTACCACTTGATAAGATTCCATTCTAATCTACATCCTCACTGACCCCCGTTAGGGGTGGCTGGTAAATCTGGAGGTTGCCGAGGAAGTCGGAAAATGAGCTTTATTGTGGGGTCCTTGGTGGACTCTCAGCTTGGTTATTTTCTTGCAGACGTTTCATTACCCAACTAGATGGTATCATCGTGCTAGAAGGGGTTGGGGTGTGCAGGGAGGAAGAGGACTGGGGGGATGTGGTGCATTCTGAGCGTGCTTGTTTTCCTGCAGATATTTCATTATCCAACTAGGTAGTATCATCAGTGCTAGAAGAGGGTTGGGTTTGCAGGGAGGAGGAGGACCGTAGGGTCACTGGTGCTCTCTCTACTACTAGTAGTATGACTAGCCCCATGTAGAGCTTGTTGCAGTAATCCAGCTGTTTGATATTGTGTCCATACCATTTTCTTTCCTCCTCCTCCTCTTCCTCCTCCTTCGCCCAAATCCTTCCTCCCTTCTAGCACTGATGCAGGGGTGGGTCCTAATTTTTTTTTACTACCAGTTCTGTGGGCGTGGCTTATTTTTGTGGGTGTGGCTTGATGGGGAGGGGGTGTAATGTGACTGGGTGGGCGTGGCCAACTTTTTTTTTAAATACACTTTTTAAAGCATTTTTTCTTCAACCTTAAGAGGTTGCAGGAAAAAAAATGCTTTTAGAAGCCTCTGACGATCAGGCAACTCAGCTGGGATCGCCAGAGGCTTTTAAAGGCATTTTTTTTTCCCTACAACCTCTTCTGCCGAAGAGGTTGTAGAAAAAATGCTTTTAAAAGCCTCTGACGATCCCAGTTGAGCCGCGTGATCATCAGAGGCTTTTTTTTTTTTACTTTTAAAAGCATTTTTTTGGCCGAAGAGGTTGTAGAAAAAATGCTTTTAAAAGTTTTTTAAAAAAGCCTCTGATGAGGTGGGCGGAGTAAGCTGACCGGTACAGGGGCGTAGCCAGCCAATGTTATTACCGGTTCTCCGAACTACTACAAATTTTTACAACCGGTTCTTGCAAACCGGTGCGAACCGCTAGCAACCCACCACTGCACTGATGATGTTACCTAGTTGGGTCATGAAACATCTGCAAGAAAATCACCTAGCTCAGAGAGCCCCCAGGACCCCTCATCTCAACCCTGAGCTACAAACATTCTCCTGTTTTGGTCCGTCTTGTTCCTCAGACGTTGAGCTCCTTCAAAGCTTCTATCCTGCCTCGCTATTTGTCCTTCAAGATTTTCTCTGTTTCTCTAATTCTGGACCACGGCAAGTTCCCTCAACCGGTGGACTGTCCACGGAATGGCCGAGTTGTCATCGTGGCATTCTTGGTGCTCTCATTGTGTTCTTGAGGACGTTTCATCACCCCACTCGGTAACATCATCCGTGCTTCTTGTTCTCAACCGAAGCTACTTAAAGCGTTTAAGCGGCAAGAAGGCCTTCTCATCTGACTGAGCAGCTGTAAATTGGAAGAAGGCACATTTAAAAGCATAACTTTCGCACGTGCGGCCCTTCTGGGGTAGCACATTAGTCAGGGATTTGACTAATTAAAATGTTGATTATAAGGATTTTCCACTTAATGTAGCCCAGGCTGATAATTTGCCTCCACTGGAGGGGGAAAAAAAATAGTGTATCGACATAATTTGGGAAGGAGGATAATAATATCCTTGGGAGAAGGAAACTGTCCTTCGAACGGTGTTCCAAGTGAAATCATAGAACCCTAGGTCTGGAAGGGATCTTGGGCAGCCCCCTGCCCAAGACAGAAGTCCTTACCCTTACGGATGTCCATCCTTGGCAACTTTAAGATCTGTGGACTTCAAAACCCCAGAATTCTGGGAGTTGAAGTCCACAAGGTTGGACACTCCTGACTTATACCACCCTGGTCCAATCTTGTCTTGAAATCATGAGCATCCACAATTCCAGGAAGCAAACTGTTCCATGGATGGATCGTTCTCAGTGCCAGGAAATCCCTCCTTATTTCCAGGTTGGGTCTCCCTCGGACCAGCTTTCCATCCGTTGCTTCTTGTCCTGCCTTCAAGGGCTTTGGAGAATAAGTCAACCCCCTCTTCTCTGTGACAGGAGGGAAGAGAGGGAGGGAGGAAGAAAGAAAAGCAGGAAGAAGGGGAAGGAAGGAAGGAGAGGGAGTGAAAGAAGGCAGGAAGGAAGGAGGGGAAGGAAGGAAGATGGTAGAGATAGGAGGGGAAGAAGGGAGGGAGGGAAGAGAAGGAAGAAAGGAAGAGAGGGAAGGAAGGAAAGAAGGAAGGAAGATGATAGAGATAGGAGGGGAAGAAGAGAAAGAGGGAAGGAGGGAGGGAGGGAGGAAGATAGTAGAGGTACTGTAGGAGGGAAAGAAGGGAGGGAGGGAGGAGTGGGAAGAAGCAGAAAAGAGGAGTAGGAAGGAAGGAGAGGAAGTGAAAGAAGGCAGAAAGAAAGGAGTGGAAAGAAGGAAGGAAGATGGTAGAGATAGGGGAAGGAGGGAGGAAGGAAGGAAAGGAAGGAAGGAAGGTGGTGGAGATAGGAAGGGAAGAAGAGAAAGAGGAAAGGAGGAAGGGAGGAAAATAGTAGAGGTACTGTAGGAGGGATAGAAGGGAGGGAGGGAGGAGTGGGAAGAAGCAGGAAGGAGGGGAAGGAAGGAAGAAGAGGAAGTGAAAGAAGGAAGGAAGGAAGGAGGGGAAGGAAGGGAGATGGTAGAGATAGGGGAAGAAGGGAGGGAGGGCGGAAGGAGAAAGAAGGAAGAGAGGAAAGGAAGGGAAGGGAGGAAAGAAGGGAGGAAGATGGTAGAGGTAGGAGGGGAAGAAGGGAGGGAGGGAGGAAGGAGAGAGAAGGAAGGAAGGAAAGAAAGAAGGAAGGAAGGAAGGAGCCTTTCCTTCATTATTCTAAACATACCCAATTCCTGCAACCATTCTTCATATGTTTTAGCTCCAGACCCCTGATCATCTTCATTGCTCTTCTCCGTGCTCTTTCCTAAATCCTCAGCCTTTTTTGGGGGGTATTCTTGATTTGCCAATCAACTCGTCAAAGAGACAACCTTTGAAGGACCATCCATCCTCCTTCCCTGCCAAGAAGCTACCTAATTTGTCAAGGGGAGTGTGAATCTTTAGTTAAATGCCCTTGACAATATTGTTAGCCCATATTTCTCTAGAGGTTTCTGTAGTTTTCTCCCACCGGAATAATCCCCTCAGATCCCTTTGGCAACTGAGTCCGGAAATAAAGTATATCAAGCAACTTATTAAAAAAAAAACACATCCCCGAAATGGCTAATAAACCATCTTCTCCAGCATTTCTCCAGCGTCTAGTCTTTTCTGACAGCTTGTAAAGAGGTGCTAATTAACTCGATTAATTTAAAGTTTTTTTTTTATAAAAAGGCAATGGTTCCTGATTGTTAATGTTGTACAGTCCACCTCCCATTTGCCTCTTGTGTTAACATTTTGTCTGGGACAAGCAGGTTTTGAAGACAATATGAAAACGCATTCCTCTACTATTCCAAATGAATTTGCTAGATCTTCTCTTCCCTTTCTTAACATTGGATTCCCAGAAACAGCCATTCCTTCAACAAACCCACAATTCACTGTGGCTTCTCGTAATCTAAAGCAGGGGTCTGCAACCTTAAACACTCAAAGAGCCATTTGGACCTGTTTCCCACAGAAAAGAAAACACCGGGAGCCACAAAACCCTTCCTGTGCCTGACTATTTCGTGAGCGGCCACAAAACTAGCATATTATATTTGAATTAAACGTTCTGTTGTCTTCTGAAACTTTTCTTGGGTTTATCCATGATTGGCCTACTGGGGGTTGAAAAGCTCAATAAATCACATGCCAGCGGGTGTCGCACATTGACGGTTATGACACATATTTTGAGTGACAGAGAGCCGCAGCAGAGGGCTGAAAGAGCCACATGCGGCTCCCGAGCTCCCCTATCCGGTCTGAATTGCCCACATGGCCATCTCTGCAGATGGATCTCTCAAAGGGAAATTATGGTTTGTTCCAATCGAAGAGAATATTTGTAGATCCGGATTGTGGGCTCCATAGTGCTTGGTAGTTTTCTTGCAGATGTTTAATGACCCAACTAGGTAACATTATCAGTGCTGGAAGGGAATAAGATTGAAGGAGGAGGAAGAGGGGAAGGAGGAGGAGAGGAAGAAAGAGTGAGAACGAATGAAGGGAAAGAAGGAAGAGAAGGAGAAGAACCTGGGAGCCTGGATAGCTCAGCAGACTAATGCATTGTGTATTGTGATTAACTCCACCTGTCTGCAATTACTGGAAGTTCGAATCTCCCCAGGCTCAAGGTCGACTCAGCCTTCCATCCTTTCTAAGGTAGGTCAAATGAGGACCCAGTTTGTGGGGGCAATAAGCTGACTTTGTATAATAATATACAAAAGTATGAAGGCTATTGCTTGGCGCATTGTAAGCCGCCCTGAGTCTCCGGAGAAGGGCGGCATATAAATCTAATTAAAAAAAATAAATGCATAAACCCTGGTGTCCTTGGTACTCACTGAGCTTGGTAGTTTTCTTGGAGACGTTTCATGACCCAACTAGGTAACATTATCAGTGGTCGAAGAGAATAAGGTTTAAGAGGAGGAGGAAGAGGAAGAACAAGCATAGGGGAGAAGAAGGAGAGGAGGAAGAGAAGGAAGGAGAAGAACTGGAGTCTCTGAGCTTGCTTGTGTGTGTTTTTTTTTTTTTGCAGACATTTCATGACCCAACTAGGTAACATCATCAGGGTTTAAAAACCTTCTAGGACAGGGGTGTCCAACTCAAGGCCCGGGGGCCAGATCCGGCTCACGGGGTGCTTAGATCTGGCCCTCGGGGCCAACCTGGAAACAGCGAACGGAACCGGCCTGCAGTGCCTCTGCCAGAGAAAAACCCAATTTTCACTGGCAGAAGGTTGAAGGAGGCCATTGCTGCCGTAAACAGAGCCCGGAAGCCCATTTTCACTGGCAGAGTCCTCGAGCCACCACAGGCACCCCCGACGCGAGTGACGTCAAGCTGGCCACCACCCCCGCCCCCCCCATCCCGCATGGTCAAACACAACTCCGATGCAGCCCTCAAGTTTCTAGCATAAGCCTTCTAGCACTGATGATGTTCCCTAGTTGGGTCATAAAACATCAAGAAAACAATAAAGGTCCCTGAGCACCAAGGACCCCACAGTTGTCCTCTTCCTCCTCCTTTCCCCCTGCCTCCTCCTCCACCACCATTCCCACAAATCCCATTCCCCTCTAGCACTGATGATGTTCCCTAGCTGGGTCATGAAACGTCTGGAAGGAAACAGCCAAGCTCCGAGAGCACCAAGGACCCCACACACATCTCCTTAGAATAAACAGCTTTTCCTACTCGGAGAATGGCGACGTCCGTCCCCCAAATTTGTCTCTGCCATCCTCCTTTGCCAGGTTCGGCGCGTGATGCGAAATTTGAGCCGAGGGAAGGCGTCTCCTTGGCTTCGACTCTCAGATGAATCTTCTTGCTCAGACCTTCTTATGAAGCTTCTTATAATTTCCTTTCCGTGGTTTTTTTCCCCCCAGTTTAGGAGCTTAGCAGCCCCCCTGTCTCTTCAAAGACCACCCAATCAAGGCGGGGTTATTAAAACCAAGGCGCTTTATGACTGAGAATTAATTAGAGCTGCATTTTCATGCAAAACATCCAATTTTTTGATTAGCAATGGATCAAGGTCACAATTAACACTCTGGGAAGCTGAAATTGCCAGTATTTTCATTTTTTTTTCCAGGAAATGAGATTATCAAACAGAGGCCAGATAACTTGACAGGGGGTGGGGAGGGAGGGAGGAGAAGAAGATATGGAGGGGGGGGAGGAGAACTCTGTGTGACTAAAGGGAGGAAGGAGGAAGAAAAGGTGGGAGGAGGAAGAAAGGAAGGAAGAGAGGAGATGGAGAAAGGAAGAGAGGAAGGGAAGGAGAAGGGAAAATTAAGGAAGGAGGAAGGAAGGAAAGAGATGGTGGAAGGAAGAGAGGAAGGGGAGACGAAGGGAAGGGAAAATTAAGGAAGGAGGAAAAGAAGGAAGGAGGAAGGAGGGAGATGGAGAAAGGAAGAGAGGAAGGGAAGGAGAAGGGAAGGGAAAATTAAGGAGAAAAGGAAGGAAGGAAGGGAAGGAGAAAGGAAGAGAGGAAGGGAAGGAGAAGGGAAAAGGAAGGAGGGGAGGAAGGAAGGGAAGGAGGAAGGAAGAGAGGAAGGGAAGGAGAAGGGAAAATTAAGGAGGGAAGGAAGGAGATGGAAGAAGGAAGAGAGGAAGGGAAGGAAAAGGGAAGAGAAAATTATGGAAGGAAGGAAGAGAGAAAAAAAGAAAATACAGTCATAATGCTATCCCGGTGTAGACAGTTCCCGAAGAGATCTTTTCCCCTCACATTGAAATGTGAAATGAAGAAAGCCCAACCTCATAGAAAACGGGCGGCTAATCAAATCAGAACTGAAAGGGAAAGTCAAGAGAATTAAATTGCTTGTCGATTAGGAAAGGTGCCACCGAATCCAAAAGGATGCTAGGGGTCAGGGAACGGATCAAGGAAAGTTAGCGAAAAATGAACTTCGAACTGGCAAAGGGGCGGAAATGCCCCCTAAAATTAAAATTTCAGTCGACAAGGGGGCTCTTGAAATGGAGAGGGGTCTTGCTAGGGACAGCAAAAATCTGAGAGAAGAGGAAGCTGAGGTGACAAAATAATTAAAGCATGGCTGAAGAAGTTAATTATAGGAGGAGAGCCATGTTAATCAATGGGAGCAAAAAATAAGAAAAAAATCACTCTGGCAGCATCTTGTCCAGCCGACAAATTGCATTAAAAACTCTAACCTTGAATCTATCATCATATGCAGAGGAGCTACAGCTCAGGAAAGGCTAGGTTTTCTTTTTAAAAAAATAAATTTTTCGTTTTAAACGGGGCTAGTTTATGAAATTGCAGACAAAAGGTCTAGGGAACCGCCCCATTAAATGAAACTTCATCCTTTTATCATGCTTTCATTTGAAGGATTGATTGACTGTGATTCAATGATTGATTACATTTATTTTTTTATTATTATTTTTTGAAAAAAGTTTTTTATTTTAATTCTTATAAACATATTGTAAAATTATTGGATTAGAAAACAGGCATGGTTAGAAGAAATGTTACTCCAGAGTATAAAGAGTTTTTTCTATTGGCTATTTTACCAGAGAAATAGAGTAAAGAAGATACGTATTTAATTATACACCTGATAACAGCAGCAAGAATTGTATTTGCACAACATTGGAAGGTAGAAAAAATCCCGTCAGAAGGTAAAGTAATAAGGAAGATTTTAGATTGCGCAGGAATGAACAGATTAACATTAAGAATAAAAGATAAAGAGGAATCGGCGTATTTCAAGACATGGGGACGATTTTATGTATGGTTAAAAAAGAAATATGAATAAAACATGACAGATGAATAAATTAGTCAACGTAAAGGTGAGTGAGAGAGAAGACCAAAAGAAATAGAAACTCAGATGACACTTTTTGTAAATGGAAAAGGGGGAAGGGGGGAAGGAAAAAAACGTTACTACATAAATATACAATCATGATGATATATGTGTGATTGGTAAAATAGAAAAGAAATTGAAAAGAAAGCATATATTAATAGAAAATCGGGGCTGCTCGGATACCAATAGGGGAAATATTGGACAACAAAGGAGAGAGAATGGAGAGAGGAGTAGAAGGTAAGATAGGAGGGGAGAAGGAGAGAGAGGAACAGAAGAAAGGGAAAAGGAGAGGAAGAAAGGGAGGGGAAAAAGAGTAGGAGAGAAACGGGGGGAGGGAAGGGAGAAGGGGGGGAAAGGAAGGGGAAGGAGAGGAGGAAAGAAGAAAGTAGGAAAGGATAGAAGAAGGCAGGGAAGGGAAAGAGAGAAGAAGGATTGTTGTAAAATAAGGGAGAAGAAAACAGTAGAAGAGCAACCCCAAATATAATTAAAAAATCTTTTTTTTCTTCATAAAACATAGGTACATGTGTGAGTAATTATGATTGATTAAATTTATATGCCACTTACCTCATCGTCAAACCACTCTGGGCGTCTCACAATGCAATCAAAGCCGAAATATAAAAACATGAAAATGAATGGGAATTGGATAAAAACGAGGATGCATTCTTTCAGAAACACCAAAAGGGTGAAACTCTTGGGTTTTTTTTAATGTTTTTAATTATTTTTTAAAATTTGATTTATATGCCGTCCTTCTCCAGAGACTCAGGACAGCTTACAATGCGTTAAGCAATAGCCTTCATACTTTTGTATATTTATACAGTCAGTTTATTTCCCCCACAAACTGGGTCCTCAATTGACCTACCTTAGAAAGGATGGAAGGCTGAGTCAACCTGGAGCCTGGTGAGATTCGAACTTACAGTAATTGCAGACATCTGGTGTTAATCACAATGCTTTTAGTCTGCTGAGCTATCCACACTTAATGACTGTTTTTCACACTTAATGACTGTTGCAGCATCCCCGTGGTCGCGTGATCAAAATTCAGAGGCTTTACCACTAGTTCGTACTTACGACTGTTGCAGTCTTTCGGGGGTCACGTGACCCCCTTTTGGGCCCTTCTGACAAGCAAAGTCAGTGGAGAAATGCAGATTCACTTAACAACCGGGTTTACTGACTTAATAGTGGCAATTTACTTAACAAGTGGGGTCTTAACAAGGTCGTAAAATGAGGCAAAATGTGCTTAACAACTTGGTATTCCCTTAGCAACTGAAATTTTGCGCTCAATTATCTAAGACTACCTATAGCTGTTTAAAGCATTCATTCATTCATTCACTCACTAATTCATTCATTACTCATTCATTCACTCACACTCACCATTTATTCACTCACTAATTCATTCATTATTCATTCATTCACTCACTCACTAATTCATTCACTCACTAATTTACTCACTAATTCATTCATTACTCAATCATCATTCATTCACTCACTCATTCATTCACTCTCATTCATTCACTCACTAATTCATTCATTATTCATTCATTCACTCACTCATTCATTCACTCACTAATTCACTCACTCATTCATTCACTCACTAATTCATTCATTATTCATTCATTCATTCATTCACTCACTCACTAATTGATTCACACACTCACTCATTCACTAATTCATTCATTCACTCATTCATTCATTCATTATCCATTCATTCACTCACTCATTCATTCATTCACTCACTAATTGATTCACTCATTCATTCACTCACCATTCATTCACTCACTAATTCATTCATTATTCATTCACTCACTCATTCATTCATTCACTCACTCACTAATTAATTCACTTACTCACTCATTCACTAATTCATTCATTCACTCATTCATTCACTCACTCACTCATTCATTCACTCACTCACCATTCATTCACGCACTAATTCATTCATTATTCATTCATTCACTCATTCATTCATTCACTCACTCACTAATTCATTCATTACTCATTCATTCATTATTCATTCATTCACTCATTCATTCATTCATTCACTCACTCACTCACTAATTCATTCATTACTCATTCATTCATTCACTCATTCATTCATTCACTCTCTCATTCAGTAATTCACTCACTCACTCACTCATTTATTCATTCATTTTATATGCCACCCGTCTCACTGCTAAGATACTAACCACTGTTTGAGGTTCCTCCTCCGTGGACCTTCTGTCCTTCTGCTTTTGCACCCTTTCTCCCTCCAGCTTAGGAATGGGAAAGAAAAGTCATTCAATTAAAGATATAACAAGGCCGAGCATGAATATTCACGAGAAGCCTTTTCTTCCTCCGCATAAATTACCCTGGGAGGGCTCCGGCTTTCCATCCAGCCACAGAGACTCACCTGTACTTCATTAGAGTCCTGCTTGATACGCCAAACATCGTCTTGATTCTTAGCATTCAACTGCGCTAAGACCTTGTTAGGGTGCAAGAGCTCTTTTACATTTTCCAGGCGGCAGTTAAAATAAAGTAAAATAAAATCACAGGCCATCTTCTCAATTCACAAAATGTGGCATTCTAATGGGAGCAAAGTGCTTTTTTTTCCTTCCCCAATAGAGATTGTCTCTCTGATAAATACAGATGTAATAAAGCTGTTTTTCTCTTCTGTACTTGCCGGCTTTAACTCCTGGTTACGGGAAGGAAACGGAGGCTGATTATTTCCCAGGATGGATGGATGGATGGATAAATAGATATAACTGTGATAGATACATAGATAGAACTATGATAGATAGATAGATGTAACTACAATGGATGGATAGATATAGATATGATTGATAGATTTTGATATATTATTTATTATTTACCATATGATAAGAACATGACTAAAGAGAAGTGAACTTAAACACACAATCAACAAATACAGGTGATTGATTGAATACTGGATAAATGGATGGATGGGTGGGTGGGTGGGTGGATGATAGATAGATAGATGATAGATGGATGGATGGATGGATGGATGGATGGATGGATAGATAGATAGATAGATAGATAGATAGATAGATAGATAGATAGATAGATAGATAGATAGATAGATAGAAAGATAGATAATAGATAGATAGATAATAGATAATAGATGACGGACAGAGAGGGTGAGAGAAAGAGATACAGAGAGAGATGTTAGGATCTACCTAACAACTCACCACAGAAGCGGGGCAGAGGATGTTATGTGCCTCCTCTCCAAAGGAGGTCCATCTCATGAGACGAAGAAGAAGGGCCTTCTCAGTGGTAGCTCCCTCCCTGTGGAATACCTTTGTGCAGATAAAATTGGCCCCCACATTGACCCTCTTTTGACTGGCCCCAAGGTCATGGTTTTGCCAGTGGGCTTGGGGACCCCAGAGTGATACGGAGCCCATGAAGTGGTTGGTTTGATTGTTGTCACCTGGAGAGTGAGTTTTTATTTCTCTAAGCTGTTTTAGAGTAACCAGGAATGAATTGGGCAGCCATATATATATATTTTCAAGAACAAATAAATGATAAATCTTGCTAAAATCTGTCCTTGAATAGCCACCTGCCACTTCATGCAAGGATGAATGCTTTTCAAAGCTTTCCAGAGATGTCGTTATCCACTGCACAGGCGGTCCCCGATTTAACGACCACAATTGAGTCCCGAATTGATGTTGCTAAGCGAGACATGTCTTAAGTAGGGCTTGGCTCCATTTTACAACTTGAGTAAGTTGCTAACTGAATCCCCGCCGTTGTTAAGGGTGAAAAAAATCCCTTTTTCAAGGCCAATCGTAACTTTTGACCAGTTCACTAAATGAACCGTTGTAAGTGGAGGAATACCTGTACAACAGGATCCCGGTTTTTGTTTTGCTTTGGTTTTGTTTCATGCAGCAAAGAACAGGAAGTGCAGGGAAAAGGAAGACATTTCCTCGGAGTAAGGTTCCTTTCTTATCTCCGCCATGCCTCCCGTTGCTATTTGAAGCACGTCTTCGGCCTCCTGGCCTCCTAGGATTTCAGTTTTCTTAATTAACCTCCAGGACTTGCCAGGCGCCAACGCCGGAGTTCATCTCCGCGCCTGTCCCTTGGCGTGTTTGTGCGAACCGGCTCAGAAATAAAGCGGAAATGATTAGCCAAGTCAAGCCTGCTCTTTTCGGTCTTATCCTGCGGTCTCACGATACACACACACACACACTTTTCCGTTTTTTTCCCTCCACCCTCCCACAAATCTGTCGTTTGCAGAAAGAGAACGAACCGAAGAGAGACAAAAAAAGTCTGTCTGATTTCATGGCTTTGCTCGCGCTCCGATTTGTGACGGAAGCGGCTTGGAGGGGGGTTTGGGGCCAGTTTGCTTCAAATCTTTCTCGCAGAAATGTGTTTTCCTCTTTCCCCGAGAGATTTGACAATGGTCTTAGGATAGAATAGATCTGGAAAGGACCTGGGAGGTCTCCTAGTCCAGCAGTCACCAATTAGTGGTCCGTGGACCACTGGTGGTCCGCGAGAAAATGTTGGTGGTACCGCAGAAAAATTATTTGCATTTTTTATATTGCACTAAATCAGGAGTCCTCAAACTACGGCCCCTGGGCTGGATACATGCACTGAATGTTTGTGTTGCTGCAGAGAGTCTCCCCCTTCGGGGTCTTCTTCTGTGGGTTGGAGGGGGGCAGAAATTCGAACTTGGGGTCTGTTTCAGCCTCCTGGTGCAGGGTTTTGGGCAAAGGCTGGGGGGAAGGGCCAATGATGGTGAAGAGCCGGAGGGCCTCGTTCCAGTGGGACAGCATCATGGCCTGGAACTGGCTGACCATCTCAGCCCGCTGAGCCTCCAGGCACTGGTCCCTGGCCTTGCACTCCCGCAGATCTTCCCTCTGCTTGGAAAGCCTATGCTCCTAGTCCTCAGTGAGGTGCTTCTACTAAACCTCCTTCTCGGTCAGATCCAATTTGAACTGAGCTCTTTTGCCAACTCTTTCTTGTGGTAGCTGCTTAGCTCCAACAACTGCCTCCTGCTGGGGCTCTAAGGAGCCTGTAGAAACTTTCTTATTTTGGTTCCTGGGAAGAAAAGCTACTTCCGTTTTTTGACGAGGCTACTGATATTTTGGTAGGAAGAAGCGGACCGTAGAGATCATGAGAAAGTTTTCACAGTAAGATTGGCAACATCTGGAACTTAGTGGAAGCCCTGCCTACAGCAGAGGGCAGCATCTGGCTAACCGTGGCTTGATCTGGAAAAAGGATCGAAGGTGGTTAATGCCTGTATGGGAATTCCCCCCCCCCAAAGTAGATGCCAGGGATCTACTTTAGATTGGGTGGTCCTTCAATGTGAAGAATCTCAGAAGGAGGCAGGGACAGATCTCTCGCATAAAATTGCCAAGAGATCTATGTCTGTTCAGGTGTTTATTTCAACTTGGGTGAATCTTTAGCTAGAAAGCTTTTCCAAGGAACTCTTCTGAAGCCTTTATCGGCCTTTGGCTTTCAACCAATCAATGATTTCATTATTGAATCAATGTATTCTTATTGGCTAAGGCAGAATATCCTTCCTTCCTTCCTTCCTTCCTTCCTTCCTCCCTCCCTCCCTCCCTCCCTCCCTCCCTCCCTCCCTCCCTCCCCTACTCTCTTTCTTTCCTTCCCTTCCTTCCTTCCTTTCTTCCTCCCCTACTCTCTTTCTTCCCTTTCTTCTCTCATCTCTTTCTCCTTCCTTCCTTCCTTCCTACCTTCCTTCCTTCTTTCCTTCTTTCCTTCCTTCTTTCCTTCCTCCCTCCCTCTCTCCCACTGGTTAATTGTTCTCACTGTCAGGAAATTCTTCCTTAGTTCTAAGTTGCTTCTCTCCTTGATGAGTTTCCACCCATTGCTTCTTATCCTGCCCTCAGGGGCTTTGGAGAATAGCTTGACCCCCTCTTCTTCGGGGCAGCCCCTGAGATATTGGAACATGATAGTATGTTGCTTCTTTTAATCAAAGAGAGAGAGAGAGAGGGAGGGAGGGAGGGAGGTTGTAACTTGGAATGCTTATGAAAAGAATGGTCATAAGTCGAGGACTCCCTGGTAACTGGGAGAACAGAAGTGAATGGGATGAAACAGGCTTTCTGATTTTCAGAGCGCTACCACCCCATCTCTACGGCAGCTTCATTATGGCGAAGCGATGCCTCTTGATTGAATTATATAGGCAGGGAGAACACCCTGCTCCATTTCCCCTCCGCCTCTTATGAGAGTTGGATGCCCTTGGTGGCCACTAAACGAATCCGAAGACAGCTTAATGAAAGTGTGTGGAGTTTGGCACGATGGGGTGTGCGATCGTCTGCATTGGGAGTTAATGACGCGGTTGTCGAAAGGCAGAACGGTGGGCAGAACGCCCCTGAATGGAAACTGGCTAATTGGCAGGCCTGGATTCACAATTTTTGTTTATTTTCAGCTGCCGAGCTCTGCAGAGTTGTTACTATACCAGGCTTAATTCTTAAGATGGGGAACAGATACTCTTAGAAGCAGGGGTGGGGAACGAGGCACCTTTTACGACCCTGTGGACAAGGGCTGGGTTCCTCCCGGTTTGGCCTGGTTCTCCCGAGCTGGTAGCAGTGATGATATGATGTCACTGAACCGGTTCTGCCCCCCCATCCCCCCCGCATCCTCCCCCACCCCCTACGTTATTCTTACCTTTTATTTGGCCCCACCCCCCAACCTATTGCTGCCTCCTGAGTCCCAGCTGATGGCTAGAGGGAAAAAAACTGTTTAAACTCTTGCGGTGGGGTTTCAAAGGGCCTCCCTACAGCTGATCAGTGTTAAAAGAAAACAAATGAGTAGACCAGTGCCTGCAAAAATACAGGAATAGACCACTGCCTGCAAAAATACACGAGTAGACCAGTGCCTGCAAAAATAAATGAGTAGACCACTGCCTGCAAAAATAGACGAGTAGAACAGTGCCTGCAAAAATAAACGAGTAGACCAGTGCCTGCAAAAATACACGAGTAGATCAGTGCCTGCAAAAATAAACGAGTAGACCAGTGCCTGCAAAAATAAATGAGTAGACCACTGCCTGCAAAAATAGACGAGTAGAACAGTGCCTGCAAAAATAAACGAGTAGACCAGTGCCTGCAAAAATAAATGGGTAGACCGGCACAGCTCTGCAAGCAGTTAAAAGCCTGGTAGACCAGTACCTCTGCTAAATCCTAAAGAATGGTCACGTGACCATCAAGCCATGCCCACAAAATAAGCCATGCCCACAGAACCGGTAGTAAAAAAAAATTAGAACCCACCCCTGCTGTGGACCAGGAGTGGGTTCGTGCACAAAGCCGAGAACACCAGCCTAAAGATGACGAATGAGACTTCGTCGAAACGTTGCCAAGATACTTCCAATTTTACGCGGGAGAAGACCCGAATAACCAAAGACCTATGGCTAAGGCAGGACTAGAACTCCCAGTCTCCTTTATTTTTCTAGCCCAGTGCCTCCTTAACCTCTAGATCCTAACCATCGGTGAATCTTGTTCTTCTGAATCTGGAGTGCTGCGCATGCTGGCTTGTCTTCCCAATCAACAGTCTTCTGCGTTACTTGCTTGCTTTTGTGTTTCGGAGGCCACATTGCGAGGCGATGGCAATACAGCCTTCTGTGTGGGAACACTTTGGTGCTCGGGTGGGAGAGATGCCAATCT
Source organism: Coluber constrictor foxii (assembly GCA_038048745.1). Taxonomy (NCBI): domain Eukaryota; kingdom Metazoa; phylum Chordata; class Lepidosauria; order Squamata; family Colubridae; genus Coluber; species Coluber constrictor. The sequence goes on from JAWJVD010000213.1 coordinate 532,145, forward strand.
GCCGAGCTGCAATACTTTGCCAAGGATCTTGATCTACGGTATACAACATTGGCGTTTGTTGATGGCTTTCTCGCGTTGCCACGGAAACAAGATCAGAAAGCATCTCATTCTTACATTTGTGAGGCTCCGTCAGCTGGAACTAAACCGTGTTGAGACGGCAGGGGGGAACGAGTGGAAGGGGATGGGCGAGCGAAGAGGTCCAAAAGAGGTCCTCTTCTTCTGAAATATGGATGAAGTGGTCAAAACGTCGAGCTCCAGAACCCAAGAAAGACCAATGGCCGTGAGGGCAAACCTATGGCATGCATGCCCAAAGTGGCACACGAAGCCATGTCGGCTGGCATGCGTGGCCTTGCCTGTTCGTCTCTTGAGTTTCTGGCATGCATGCACCCGTGACGATCAGCTGTCTGGACACATGGCAGTGCTGGAAACTGATGTGCACATGCGTGTCAGCCAGCTGATTGTCAGGTGTGCATGCGTGCCAGAACCCAGAAGTTTGGCTTTTCCGGAGTGCGATCCCTTCGCATGGGTGGCAGTGCCAAAAACCGGTATGCACATGCGTGCTGGCCAGCTGATCATTGGGCGCCCATGCACATTAGAATCTGGAGGTTCAGCTTTTCCGGAGTGTGGCCCCTATGAGCGTGTATGCATGCACAAGATGTTTCCGCGTGAGGAGGAGGAAAAGAAGAAGGAAAAGAAGAAAAGAAAGAAAAGAAGAAAAGAAGGAAAAGAAGAAGGAAAAGAAGAAAACAGAGGTGGAGGACGTAGGAGGAGGAGAAGCAGAAGAAGGAAAAGAGGTAGAGGTAGGAGGAGGAAGAAGGAGGAGAAGAAGAAAGAGGAGGAGGAAGGGAAGGAAGAGGAGAAGGAAAAGAAGAAGGAAAAGAAGGAAAGAAGGAAAAGAAGAAGGAAAAGAAGAAAACAGGTGGAGGATGTAGGAGGAGGAGAAGCAGAAGAAGGAAAAGAGGTAGAGGTAGGAGGAGGAAGAAGGAGGAGGAAGAGAAGAAGGAGGAGAAGAAAGAGGAGGAGGAAGGAAAGGAAGAGGAAGAGGAAAAGAAGAAGGAAAAAAAGGAAAAGAAGAAAACAGATGGAGGAGGTAGGAGGAGAAGAAGCAGAAGCAGGAAGAAGAAGAAGAAGGAAAAAAGGTAGAGGAAGGAGGAGGAAGAAGGAGGAGGAAGAAAAGAAGGAGGAGGAGAAAGGGAAGGAAGAGGAGGAGGAAAAGAAGGAAAGAAGGAAAAGAAGAAGGAAAAGAAGACAGAGGTGGAGGAGGTAAGAGGAGAAGAAGCAGAAGCAGGAAGAAGAAGAAGGAAAAGAGGTGGAGGAAGGAGGAGGAAGAGAAGAAGAAGGAGGAGAAGAGGAGGAAGAAGGAGAAAGAGAAACAACAATAACAGCGGGGTTCTTGGTGCTCTCTGAGTGTCGTTGTTTGCTTCCAGACTTTTCACAACCCAACTAGATAACATCAATGTTAGAAGGAAGTGGGTTTGGCCTTTGGTTTATATACTGGTAGCTTATTCTGTCAGTCTTGGTGGGGATGTTCTTGGTTGTTCTTTGATTGGGCTGTTGTTTATTGTTTGATTGTCTGTCTGGGTTGGTACTTCCGTGCCTGGGCTATTGTATATCTCACTTGGACTCTTTGTTGGCCGTTGGTAGCAGTTTATCTGGTCATCTCCTCCTTGCTGGGCTTGGGGGAAGTGGGGGGGGGGGTGTCCTGGAGCTTCCCCATTGAGGACTGCCTTGCCCTCACTTCTGGAGGGCTTTCACTCAGCTGTGAGTGTTCTGACTTAGGCTTCTTAAAAAGCAGGAAGCAGAGTCTTGGTCTCGGCAAAACCCCTTCCGTTTGCACGACTGTGAATTCCTTCCATTCGCAGTCAGCAAACAGCTTGGCAAACAGTCTTTCAGAGGAATATTTATCAACACAAACCTTATCTCGCTTGGAAAGCCGCCAGATAACTTCTTTCCAAACGCAGAGCAAGGCAACTCTTAGAGTCACGAACAGATCTTCCCACTCTTTAAACGACCGACCGACTGAATTGTTTCCTGCAAAAGCCTCCTCCTCTTTTGTTTCCTATGGGAGGGGTCAATCACCTCCAAGGTGTGGCTTTACTCCTGAGTCGACCTGCTTTCTTAATTGTTCTAGTTTCTGGCAGCTCTGCGCATGCGCACACTGGGAACGGGCTCCAGCTGTTCCTCTACCTCGCTGCTGTCTATCTTCCTCTCTGCCTCCGACACAGAGCCCTCGTCCGAGCTTTCCCCAGCCCCCAGGACTGGCCCAAATTCCTTCCCAACCTCCTCATTGTCTGACTCCGCTGGCCGTCAGCGGGCCACAACAGTTAGGGTGTCCTCACCCACCTAGTCCTTGGCAACAGGGTCTTTCTACTGCCATCCTAGCAAGATCTGGTGCTGGCTGCAAACGTTGTGATGATTTTTTGTCCCCACCCCACCCCACTATTATCTCACTCCCTTTTTTGGAAAGTCACTATTTCACTTTAATCAAAGATCTCATTGGTAGGACTGGATTTATGGCTTGGAGTAATTTACGCAACCCAAACCCTTCTCGTTGACTTTCTTCTGTGGGGCTCCCGCCTCTTTCTTCCCCGTTGTCGCTTTTTCTTTTCCACCGCTTTAAAATGCACATAAAACACGAGCTTGAAACGTAATAGAAGATCGGCCGCAAAGCTGTTGCGAGGTTTTAAATTGGCTCTGACATTTGGGGGAGACTTGTTGGCGCAAACATGGCAGGGAGCTGACTTAAAATTTAAGCGTCTTGTGTTCTGCCGGCGCGGGAGACAAATTTAGAATCTGGGATTATCAAGAAACGAACCCAAAAATAAAAGAGGAAAGCCTTGAAGTACTATTTTGTAAATGTAAAAGTGTTTAGAAAACTGCGTGCTATTTTGAGCCCCGGTCTCAAGTTTTTATGGCCTTAATTTCCATAAATTGTGAGATGGAGTATTAGCTCACATAAATTGTGTGGCTGACTATTAGTAAATTTATTTTGAATTCATCTGCAATTCCCAGGGTAGATTTTCTTTTCTTTTCTTTTTTTTTGGAGGTGGTTGCTGTTATCATAAGTCTATCCTAGATCTTAGCCAAAGGACTTTATTCCAAGTCTCCACTTCTAATCTTTTCAGTAACTCTCTTGATTCACCCAATCAAACGATGTGACTTCAGTTATGCAACGCAAGGAAGATTTGGAGGAGCCACATCCTCATCTGTCAAGTCAGTCAATCATGTTTGACTGCAGGGTTGTTCCTAAGATCTGGCTCATGCTATGCTACTTTTCTTTGACTTGATTCAAATACAGAGGTTCCTTTGAAATTTGGGGGGGGGATTTGGCTTTAAAGACAATACTCCAGGAGTGGTTGGGAGGAGGAGAAGGAGAGGAAGAAGGAGAGGAAGTGGGGGGGGAGGAGGAAGGGAAGGAAAAGGAGGAGAAGAGGAGGTGAAGGAGGAGAAGATGAGGAGGACGAAGAAAAGAGGAGAAAGAGGGGAATGAGGAGGACGAAGAAGAGGAGATGGGGAGGAGGAGGAGGAGGAGGAGGAGGAGGAAGAAGAAGAAGAAGAAGAAGAAGAAGAAGAAGAAGAAGAAGAAGAAGAAGAAGAAGAAGAAGAAGATAATAAAAAGATGAGGGGATGGAGGAGGTGAAGAAAGAGAGGAAGGAGAAGGAGTTAGAAAAGAGGCGGAGAGGAAGAGGAGATGGGGAAGGAGTTTATTTATTTATTTATTTATTTATTTATTTATTTATTTATTTATTTATTTATTTATTTATTTATTTATTTATTTATTTATGTGATTTATATGCCACCATTCTCCCCAAGGACTCAGAGTGGCTTACAAAAACAATCATAAATACAAATCACAATAAACACAATTAAAACACATTAAAATCATTCTAAAAAGGCTATATAACCCCACGATCGTAACATTCTTTAAACAGAACAGTTAAGAGGAAGAGGAGAAGACGAGGAAGGGAAGGAGAAGGAAGAGGAAAAGGGAAAGAGAGGAGGAAGAGGGGATGGGAAGGGGGAGGAAGAGGAAGAGGAAGAGGAGGAGGAGAAGACGAGGGGTGGAGGAGGAAAAGGAGGAAAAGAGGAGGAGAAAGAGAAGAAAAAGAGGACAAGAAACGGAAGAGGGAAGTAGAAGAAAGGGAAGAGGAGGGAGGAAGAGGAGAAGAGGAAGAGCAGGAGAGGTGTGTAGATGCTTTATATGGGGATGATGGTTTCAAGGCAGAGGCCCCAGTCCCAATTTTGCCTCTGTCTTCTAATGGGCCGCCTATTCTTTGGCGGTGCCTGTCATGCCGCCTTCTTCAGGTCTCCTGAATTTTGGGCCACGATCAAACCGTGGCTTCTGTCTGCAAACCGAGGCCTTGAAAGCTTCCCAGGAACTTTTGCCTCTCCGCTAGTTGCCATTGGAGACATCCGGCTTCAACCGAATAGATTTTGTTGCTCTTGACCCAGCTGGGAAAAATCTCCCCATTTAAAAGTGCAGCGTTTTAGCATGTGTGTGTCCCTGCAGACGCTAATGCGATTCAGATAATGCCTGTTGCTTGCCGAGCCCGTCCTTGAGCGAGAATAATAAAACTCTCTCACAATACAATACCGAGAGGGTCTTCCGGGGGTCAGGGCTGTTATCCTGCCTGCCGCTTCAGCCTGAACCGAGAGACGCTTTTCCTTGCTCTGTTTTCCACCGGATGCACAATTGTCTCGACAAGCATTGTTTGCTTGCACAAACAAACAGTGACCCCCTTTAAGCAAGGGGATCAAAATCCTAAATTCCAGCCAGGACTCAATACGGGGAGTCCTCGACTTACGGCCACAGTGGCATCCAAAATTTCTGTTCTGCTGCTAAGCGAGACATTGGCTAGGTAACTTTCCCTCCCCCCCCCTTTTTTCCCCAACTCTTCTTGCCAAAGTTGTTAAGCGAATCGTTGCCGTTGTTAAATTAGTCACACGGTTGTTAAGCGAATCTGGCTTCCCCCCCCTTTGATTTTGCTGGTCAGAAGGTCGTAAAAAGAGGATCGCGTGACCCCGGGACACTGCGACCGTCACCAGTATGAAGCAGTTGCCAACCATCTGAATTTTGATCACCTGACTGTGTGGATGCTGCAACCATGTGAAAAACGGTCATAAGTCACTTTTTCAGTGGCGTTGTAACCGCGAATGGCCACTAAATGAACTGTTGTAAGTTGAGGACTACATGTACATACAAACCCCCTCCCCTCACAGGAACAGAAAGTATTGAATTAAAACCTTGGTCAAGTGATCCCAAATCATTAGCAGAATAAGGAGTTACAGTTTTGTGAATAAATAAGGAATCTAATCTAATCTAATCTAATCTAATCTAATCTAATCTAATCTAATCTAATCTAATCTAATATTTGGGATTAGAACACAAGTTATTTATTTATTTATATTTATCTTTATCTTTATCTTATTTATATTTATCATATTTATATTTATATTTATATTTATATTTATATTTATATTTATATTTATATTTATATTTATATTTATATTATTTATATTTATTTATATACCGCCCTTCTCCCGAAGGACTCAGGGCGGTGAACAGCCATGGTAAAAAAAAACAATATACAAGACAAAATTTAAAAATCAATTAAAATAATTCAATCCTGTTGGCCAAATTTAAAACTCCAGCTAAAACCATTTTAAAACCATTTAAAAAACCCCAGTTAAAATCGTTGTCACATCAGGCCAGCTTGCTGGAATAATAGGGTCTTCAGAGCACGACGGAAGGCGCGGAGGTCGGGGATCCTTCGTATATCCAGGGGCAGTTCGTTCCATAGGGCCGGAGCCCCCACAGAGAAGGCTCTCCCCCTGAAGGTCGCCAGTCGTCATTGTTTAGCCGACGGCACCCTGAGGAAGCCCTCTCTGTGGGAGCGTATCGTGCGGTGGGAGGCAATCAGTGGCAGAAGGCGATCCTGTAGATATCCAGGCCCTGAGCCAATTTACCCCAAATTTACAACAGGTAGTCCTCGACTTATAACTGTTTGTTTAGTAACCGTTCAAAGTTACAACGGCACTGGAAAAAAGTGGCCTATCACTCTTTTTCACACTTAACGACCATTGCAGCATCCCCACATCAAAATTCAGAAGCTTAACATCTGACTCATATTTATGATACCTTGCAGTGTCATAAATTCACCTTGCAGTGTCGTATTTATGACATCTTGCAGTGTCCTGGGGTCATTTGCAACCTCCTGACCAGCAAAGTCGATGGCGAAGCTGCTAACTTAACACCTGCAGTGATTGAGAACAGAACAGAATAACAAGAGTTGGAAGGGACCTCGGAGGTCTTCCAGTCCAACCCCCTGCCTAGGCAGGAAAACCCGACACCACTTCACTTAACAGCTATGGCAAGGAAGCAAAACTCATTTAATGAGTTTAGAAATTTGGGACTCAAATGTGGCCGTAAGTCGTAGGACTAATAACTGGACAAATAACTGCTAAATTTATTGCCTGGTATATTTGTCTTATCACATTGCTGCTCATAAGGGAATCCAGGCAGATTATCTCTGTAATATACCAAAGTAATACCACCACCCCCTTTTTTTTTGAGCTTAGCTTGAATATATGAGTTGGCCAGAGAAAGGGTGTATTATTTTTTATCTAGAGAATAAGCCTACGGGAAAAACTGTCTCTTGGACCCAGTGCCCAAAGATGCTAATGTAATCGATTATACTTAGTTATGTCAGAGTTGGGTTAAGTATTATTGATGCTGGTTACATGGCAGAATGTTAGCAGAATGAACTTTTTAAGACATCTTCCCTAAATGTCAGTGCCTCCGTTCCGTTCTCTAAGGAATTACACATGCTGGTCCACACACATTCACTCATGTACCCAGAGAGATCTTTTATAGAGATTAATTTTCCTCTAGAGTGACTGTTTATTGTGTATTGATTGAGATAGGTGGAAAATAACACTTTGAGATACTATCGTATAAATTGGAGCAGAGAGGTGTATCTTATTCAAGAGAAAAATGATATTTTATTCAAGAGAAAAATGATACCCATTAATCTAGGCTTTTCTCATTCAAATATATACTATTTTTTTAAAAAAAAATCCCACCTGAACTCTATGGGTGGCATGCGTCTTCCCAATCTCAGGCCTTCTATCAGGGGCCTGGGGATTTGAGGGTTCTGCGCAGGATCTTGTCTGTTCCTAGCACTTCGCTCTTCTGGACAGACAGCTCTGATGTCGTTCTTGGGATCTGTTGGAGCCACTCTGCCAGTTTAGGGGTCCCAGTGGCACCTCTTTGGCCTTAACTTTCCACATGTTCTCAAGTTCCTCCTTCTGGCCTTGGTCCTTTTCCCTGCTGCTGGTCTTCCATCTTCCTCATGTTGCTATCATTTGGTAAGATTGCATCTATCAGCACCACTGTCTTCTGACAGACAAAGAGAACCTGGAATTGAGATAGATGGATGGATGGATGGATGGATGGGTGGGTGGGTGGATGGATGATAAAGAGTTAGAGAGATAGAGAGAGATAGATGGTAGATAAAAGATGGATGGATGGATGGAGGGTGGATGGATGGATGGATGGTTGGAAGATAAATCGATAGATCGATAGACACCCTGGTTCTCTGAAAATAAGACTTCCCCGGATAATAAGCCCAATCGGGCTTTTATAGGTTGTTTATTGGTTCAATTTTGAACACATGCACTAAAATACCCTGCCATCCACCCCCCAAAGTAAGCCCTCCCCGAAAATATTTAACCGCATGCACAGCTGGTCCCTGCCATTTCCTCTGGTTAGGGTTAGGGAGACAGAGCTGGAAATCAGGTAAGATGGCAAGAGGAGCCCCATCTTCCTCCATGCGCCCCAAAATTATCTTCAAAAATAAGGCCAAGTGCTTATTTTGGGGTTCAAAAAATATAAGAGAGGGTCTTATTTTCAGGGAAACATGGTAGAGAGATAGATAGAAAGATAGATGATAGATAGATAGATTAGCTAGATATAGATACGTGATAGATAGATAGATAGATGATAGATAGATAGATAGATAGATAGATAGATAGATAGATAGATAGATAGATAGATAGATAGATAGATAGAATCTATAACTTTTCCAAACCTCCTTAGGATGACGGAGTTCATGTAGTTTTAACGCCCAGCCAAATTTGATTCAGGCTCTTGTAAAACAAGGATCACCATGATTTTGACAAGGACTTTCCGGAGCTCAGAATATGCATTTGCACTGTTGACTCTGTAACAGCCGGTCTGAAGCCCCAGGCTGAGTCTGACAGTCCCAGATCACCTCTCCCACATAGCCTGGATCTGCCTTCCTGTCTTGTAATTAAAACCTGCCTCCTCTTACCTTCCAGAGTGATGCCTTAATCTTCCCTGCTCCCTATCTCTGTCAGAGAGGATCCCGGGTTGCCTTGACACATTACTACTGAAGTTCTTCCTGATCTGCATAAATTAGAAAGAAAAACAAGATTCTATAGTGCCATCTCCTGGGCCTACAGCCTTGAAATGTGTCTCTAGAAGAGATCTAATCCCCAACCCCATAAACAGATCCATCTCCTAAATGTTCAATGAAATTGCTTTATTTAATAAAGAGAAAGCCAAGAATATTTAACGGCCAAGGAGATTAATAATAAATATCTTTATTGTCATTGTACGTGTATACACAGTATACCCATACAACGGAATTCACTTAACACCCAAAGACCAGGTCCAACACACATAACAATCCCCAAAAACACTCCCACCCACCACAAATTCCCCACCCCAAACATCCACACAACAGACGAAGTCATGCTGTCCAACAGCTCCCTGATGGTGGCCCTTTAGTTCATTGCTGAGTGCAATTATAGCTCTGGGATAAAAACTATTCAGAAGACGTGTGGTCCGAGTTTTAATGGTTCTGTCTCTTCTGCCAGAAGGCAACGATCCAAAAAGATTGTGAGCAGGGTGGGAAGAGTCTCGGAGAATGTTATGCAACTTTCTCAAACAGCGAGATGCGAAGATGTCGTCCAGGGCTGGTAGCTGGAGCCCGATGATATTCTGGGCATTTTTAATGATTCTCTGTAGAGCTTTTTTATCCGCTGCTCCCGTACCATACAAGAACGCCGTATGTCAGGACACTCTCAATGGTGCTGCGATAGTAGGAGAGAAGGAGATGCTGAGATAGATTGATCTTCCTGAGCATTCAGGAAAGAAAGAGCCATTCAAAACATAAAGGTAAAGGTTCCCCTGGCACATATGTGCTAGATGTTCCTGACTCTAGGGGGCAGTGCTCATCTCCGTTTCAAAACCAAGGAGCCATCGCTGTCCGAAAACATCTCCGTGGTCATGTGGCCGGCAAGACTAAACGCCAGGGGTGAAATGCTCCTGGTTAAGACCGGATCGCTCGATCCGGTTGCGATGACAGCAGCTGGTTCAGAGAACCGGTAGCAAAAATCCCTGCTCTCCCTCCATGCCCAGAAGAGGTTGTAGAAAAAAATGCTTTTAAAAGTAAAAAAAAAAAAAAGTTGGCCACGCCCATCCAGTCACATTAAACCCCCGCCACCAAGCTATGCCCCCAGAACCGGTAGTAACAAATTTTACATTTCACCGCTGCTAAACACCAAAGGCGCACAGAATGCTGTTCCCTTCCCACCAAAGGTGATCCCTATTTTTCTACTTGCATTTTTTACGTGCTTTCGAACTGCTAAGATGGCAGAAGCTGGGACAAGTCACGGGAGCTCACCCCGTTACGCGGCACTAGGGATTCGAACCGCTGAACTGCCGACCTTTCGATCGACAAGCTCAGCGTCTTAGCCACTGAGCCACCGCATCCAAAACATACTGCGTTCAAAACATACTCGCCTTCTAAAAGAAATTTCTCGAAGAAAGGTCTTAGATCTATTATTTTGTTCTGGGAAGCAGCTCCGATTTAAAAGAGGGGCCAGGTTGCATCACAACCCACCTAGTGAACGCACGCTGCCAAGAACTTAATTATTAGGAACACCAGGGAGATGCCAGGGACCCCAAAGCTGCACACGTTCCATATTAAAAGTAAAATTTATTTAATAAGTTTTGCTTAAATGGGTTATCCGCTTCTAAGAGGATAAATGTCTGCTGGATTTTTCAGAAGATTTAAGTAATCGCCTTAAATCAGAGGCTTAGGAACAAGAGGACCGTCCTGTTCGAAGTTGTGTATTTAAATGTTTGCTGAGCAAGAGTGAATGGGGTGGGTGGGGGGTGGGGGGGGTACATAGCTGGCTGGGGAATTCTGGGAGTTGAAGTCCTTAAAGTGATCAAGGTTGAAAAAAAATGAATTAAGCCATGCTGGCTGAGGAATTCTGGGAGTTGAAGTCTACACGTCTTAAAGTTGCCAAGGTTGGAAAACCATGTTGGAAAGGTAAATAACTATCTGTGAAGTTTCTGGGAATGAAGCTTAACTACACGGCACCTAACTAGGTGCACTTTGAGTTCATTTCCAATTAATTTGCCTCTAGTTGAGACAGATGTTACACAAATAAAAAAAAAAGCAAACAAACTTCTTGATTTGACAGAAGGCTGTCATTTCAATTCTGCTTAACCTATCGGATTCTTCAAGCTGGGAGACCCGCCCCTCTTAAGTGATCTCTCCGCTGCATATTATTCAGAACGGCTTTAAGCGTTCCATTTAAAAAAAGACAAAAATATTCTTTTGTTTCTAACCTCATTTTCTAGATTAGCCATTATTAACATTCCCTCTCAAAAATGCATTTACATCTGAATTATCTCATTACTTCCAAACCAAGCAATTATTGTCTTTCACGAACTAAATAATTAGACCAGTGCCTACTGCTCTTGAAATTGTCCCCGGAGTTTCTGAAATGTTGAAAGCCATCCAATGTTTTGAATACATGGAAGTATGTGTGAATGAAGACCTCTGTACATTCAGATGATGTGATTTTTTTTCCCCCTCATGTGTGTGTGTGTGTGTGTGTGTACAGGTAGTCCTTGATATAACAACCATTCATTTAGAGAAAGAAAGAAGGAAAGAGAGAGAGAGAGAGAGAGAGAGAGAGAGAGAGAGAGAGAGAGAGAGAGAGAGAGAAAGAAAGAAAGAAAGAAAGAAAGAAAGAAAGAAAGAAAGAAAGAAAGAAAGAAAGAAAGAAAGAAAGAACGACGGAGGAAGGAAGGAAGGAAGGAAGGGATAGAAAAAAGGTAAGGAGAGAGAGTGAATGAAAGAAAAAAAGAAAGAAAAGGGAGAAAGGGAGGGAGGGGAGAAAGAAAGGAAGGAAGGGGGAGAGAAAAACGGAGAAAGGAGAGAACTAAAGAAAGTAAGGAAAGAAAGAGGGAGGGAGAGAGAAAGAAAGAGGGAGGAAGGAGAGAACTAAAGAAAGGAAGGAAAGAAAGTAAGAGGGAAGGAGGGAGAGTGAGAAAGAAAAAGGAAGAAAGAAAGAAAGAAAGAAAGAAAGAAAGAAAGAAAGAAAGAAAGAAAGAAAGAAAGAAAGAAAGAAAGAAAGAAAGAAAGAAAGAAAGAAAGAAAGACGGAGGAAAAAAGGAAGGAAGGAAGGAAGGAAGGAAGGGAAAAAAGGTAGGGAGAGAGAGTGAATGAAAGAAAAAAAGAAAGAAAAGGGAGAAAGAGGGAGGGAGGGGAGAAAGAAAGGAAGGAAGGGGGAGAGAGAGAAAAAGAGGGAGAAAGAGAACTAAAGAAAGTAAGGAAAGAAAGGGAGGGAGAGAGAAAGAAAGAGGGAGGAAGGAGAGAACTAAAGAAAGTAAGGAAAGAAAGTAAGAGGGAAGGAGGGAGAGTGAGAAAGAAAAAGAAAGAAAGAAAGAAAGAAAGAAAGAAAGAAAGAAAGAAAGAAAGAAAGAAAGATTCTAAATTGGATGGATGGATGACAGAAACACCTTTTGTGGTGTTTTTCTCCCATAGAATAAACAGACCTCGTATTCCTTTTCTTTCGCAATAAAAGTGTGTTTCAATTTGTAAGTGCACCCCCATCTTGTTCCTTGCCCCCCATGGGGGAAAAAGGGGGGGAGGGGGGCTAATTTTAATCAAGCCTCAGCTGTCATTGTAGCTCATCAGTCAAATGGCCACCTCCTCATCCCTTGTTCATCAGCCCTGCATTAGGAGTGAATGTGAACTCTTTGATTATTAAAGTGGATGAAAAATAGCAGCTCTGTGTGTGGCCAAATAGCTACTCATCAGCCGATTTTTTTTTTTCTTCCTTCCTTCCTCTGATGGGCCCTGGGATTTTAATGCAAACAATCAAGAGCTCCAATAGCCTTTTTCTCTGCTGGCTTTTAACTTCAAAGTGGAAGGAATGTTTATTGTCCGTTGCCATTCTATCTGTCTTGTTCCTTCCCTTCCTTTGCAGATTTAAAAAAAAAAAGATTTTACTCACTGACCAAAGACTGGCATTCTCCCGTCACAAACGCCAGCGGGTAGGTTGACTTGTGGCTACCCCAAAAAAAAATGTGCTTGAGAGCTTTAAAACTTAGATCAGGGGTCTCCAATCTTGGCAGCTTTCAGACTTGTGAACTTCAACTCCCAGAATTCCTCAGCCAGCTTTGCAAAGCTGGCTGAGGAATTCTGGGAGTTGAAGTCCACAAGTCTGAAAGTTGCCAAGATTGGAGACCCCTGCCTTAGGTAAATAGCTTTCGGATCCAAACATTCATTTTCAAAACGTGCAAATAAGTTAGCTCAACCAAGAAGCTTCCACGAAATACATTTTTCTGTCGACAGAAGAGAATATTGGTAGCGCAGGATCGGATTGTGAGCTCCTGGATGCTCTCTGAGCTTGGTTGCCTTCTTTTAGATGTTTCATGATCCAACTAAGTAAGATGCTGCAACGGTTGTAAGTGTGTGCACTGCTCCAAAGTAATCTTTTTCGGTGCCATTGTAACTTGGGACGGTCGCTGAATGAATAGATGTAACTCGAGAACTACCTGTGCTAAAGGACTTTGTGAGTGCAGCTAAACGCACCGGTAAGGATTTCCTTTTGTCATTGAGTTCTGAGCAGCCATCACATCTTAAGACAATATAAATTGATTCAAAATTGGCATATAAGAGAGAGAGAGAGACAGAGAGAGAGATGATAGATAGATAGATAGATAGATAGATAGATAGATAGATAGATAGATAGATAGATAGATAGATAGATAGATAGATAGATAGATAGATAGATAGATATAGATAGATAATAAGTAGATGGATGGATGGATGATAGATGATGGATGGATGGATGATAGATAGATAGATAGATAGATAGATAGATAGATAGATAGATAGATAGATAGATAGATAGATAGATATAGATAGATAATAAGTAGATGGATGGATGGATGATAGATGATGGATGGATGGATGATAGATAGATAGATAGATAGATAGATAGATAGATAGATAGATAGATAGATAGATAGATAGATAAGTGGATGGATGAATGGATGATAGATAGATAATGGATGGATGGATGGATAGAAAGAAAGAATGAACGAAAGATAGATAGATATATAGATAGATAATAAGTAGATGGATGGATGGATGGATGATAGATGATGGATGGATGGATGAATGGAAGATAGATAGATAGATAGATAGATAGATAGATAGATAGATAGATAGATAGATAGATAGATAGATAGATAGATAGATAGATAGATAGATAGATAGATAGATAGATAGATAGATAGTTGGATGATGGATGGATGGATGTAGTTAGGTACATAACGGATGGATGACTGGATAGGTAGGTAGGTAGGTAGAAATGCCAGCTCAAAATTGTCATGTAAATAAAATAAACAACTGGTTCAAAATTGGCGAAGGGAAGGAGGTTTTGATGAGAAATGAGGGAACGAAGGAAGGAAGGTTTTGATGAGAAAGGTCAGGGAGGATGGATGGATGGATGGATGGATGGATGGATGGGAGGGAGGGGAGGAAGGAAGGAAGGAAGGAAGGAAGGAAGGAAGGAAGGAAGGAAGGAAGGAAGGAAGGAAGGAAGGAAGGAAGGAAGGAAGGAAGGAAGGAAGGAAGGAAGGAAGCTGTCTTCCAGCCCACAGCTTTGTAGGCTGAAATGATAGTGACGTTTATAATATAGTCACTGAAATGAGTTGAACCTTAAATTCCACCGGTTAGATACTGTACAAGCAATCACCTAATCACCCTGGCTGCCATTTTGAAATTTAAAAAAGATATATAATTTATGATTACGATTATGACTGCCTTTGGGGTTTGTTTTCCTTGCCCTTCCCCATAGGCATCATCCAGGCCCCCCATCATTCCTACCCTCCAAGCTTGAGTACAAATCTATGAACAGACTCATTTTTCTTGTTGTTTTGAATAGATTTTATGTAAACCGGTTTGGCTGAGGTAAAATATGTCATTCGCTTCCTTGTGTGACCGAGGGCGTAAATTCTTTGAGTAAATATAACAACGGTCTATTTTAAAGGAAGTTTCAGAGGATGCTAATCCTAAAAGTCATTGATAGCAGGGAATTACGTTGTGTTTATAATGCCGTGATCTGTTTATCACATCTCTGAGGAATTTGGGAATTTCTCAACTAAAGCATGGCATTTCGGACTCAAATTCCGGAAAGCTGATCATGGGTGCTTTCCCCTGTAAGCTGAAATTATATATCAATATTTTGGCCGTTAAATGCTGTCGCATGCTTCAAGAACGTGGCACACAAAACAGATCTCAATCTCTTGAAAATTTAATGAAAATGAACGTGGATGTCGTAAGCCATAATTAGAAGTTCCTCGCAGCATTTGGCGCAGTATTGTTCTGCGTACAAGCCTATAGTTCTTTTTTTTCTTTTCGTTTTTTAATTAGAGTAAAAACGAATTTTTTTTTTTTACAAATTACAGATATGAATTGCGCTGCTTTTCAAATACCGAAAAACAATGTGATCTAAATGAACAAGACAGTTACTGCAAACACAGTGTATAATGTATAATAAAAAAAAAGTGGGGGGGGGAGTCTTGAAACCATATAATCACAAGTGAAAGGAAATTTAACAAAATTACTCTCTCTGTGTTGGAAAGAGTCATTTTGCGTAATGAGAGGGAAGAGATAGCTCAGGTTCCTGGGTAGAGCTGTCCTTTCAATATTGTGTAATAATCCTCCGTACTACAATTCATAATTAAAGTCCCCATAACGCTTACATTAAAATTCTGATTGATTGAATGAATTTACATCTCACGGCAGTCTTGAGATTCTTGGCAGTTCACACAATGTATACAGGAGTGGCCAAAATTGTGGAAACCTTTTGGGAAAAGTGTATTTTCTAAAACCAGCTAGGAACACCACTTTTTTTAGGAGCAGTACTATAAAATTATATATCGATAGAAAGATAATTTGATCAAGAATGTAATGCAATAACTTTTATGAAGAATTTGCTATTAGAATAGCAGTTACAGTATAAAGAAGAAAAGGGAAACATGTAGAAAAAACGAGATATACAAAAATGATCACCATAGAAAAAATGAGATATACAAATAATGATCACTATGTCAGTTAATAGTTGGGTAACCTTTAGCATGGATGACAGCCTGACAACGTCTTCCCATGGAGTGAACCAAGCCTTTGAGTTCTGTAGCTGTTCTCATGGGAAACCAAGATGGAATGATGGCTTCTATTAACTGGGTTTTATTGCTGGGTCGCTTCTGACTAACAAGTTTCTTTTGTCATCTCCCTAGATTTTCAGTTGGGTTAAGATCTGGGCTATTGCCAGGCCATTCCAGCAGTGGAATAGAATCATCTTGAAACTCCAAAAAAAGTGGTGTTATTAGCCATCAAACCTCCAAAATATACTTTTCCTAAAAGGTTTCCACAATTTTGGCCGCTACTGTATATAAAAAAGGGAACATCCACAACCTGATGAAAATGTGAATAATAAATTAAAATTAATGAGAAACATAAAGCACAACAACAGAACAAAAATATTCAAAAAGAAACACAGGTAAGAATGGTAAACATCAGTGAAATCATTGTTTTCGTTAACGGCGTTGCGAAGTCTGTCAAAGAAGATAGAATTGCATGATTAAGATATCATATACTTTCTTATATCAGTACACAGGGAGCCAGTTTAGTGTCATAATTAAAACATCAGGCTGGAGACTGGGAGTTCTAGTCTTGCCTTAGGCATGAAAGTTAGCTGGGTGACTGGATCAGTCACCAGGAGACAGTGAGTTTTAGATCCGTTTTTGCCATGAAAGCCAACTAGATGTCTTTGGGCCAATAAGTGGGAGAGGATGAGTTCTAGTCTCGCCTTAGTCCTGAAAGGCGGGTGGGTAACTCTGGGCTAATGACCAGGAGACAGTGAGTTCTAGTCACTACCTCAATGATTTTGGCCCAATCATCAGAAGGTGAATTCTAGCTTTAAGCATAAAGGACAGTTGAGATTGAGCCAATAACCAAGATCAAGATCAAGATCAAGATCAAGATCAAGATGGATGGATGGATGGATGGATGGATGGATGGATGGATGGATGGAGAGAGACAGAAAGATAGAGAGATAGATTTTATTTATCTATTTCTATTTCTATTTCTATTTCTATTTCTATTTCTATTTCTATTTCTATTTCTATTTCTATTTCTATTTCTATTTCTATTTCTATTTCTATTTCTATTTCTATTTCTATTTCTATTTCTATTTCTATTTCTATTTCTATTTCTATTTCTATTTCTGTACCGGGATGTAGAGTCTCTGAGATCTGGGATTAAACGGCAATGATGGCTAAATGTCTCTACAATGTTAACATGGCACGTGACAGGTTAATTGTAAGATTAGAAATATTAATTTGCCAGCATTATCGACCATGGCAGGTCATTAGAAAAGGTTACCTGTTCATACAGATTTCTGGTCATATTAGTATTGCTCAGGTGAGCAAAATTACTGGAGGGGAGGGAGGGGGCCAGGAGGGTTTTGCTCTGCTTTTTTGAAGCTTGAGTGGCCTTTTGAGGGGGACCCGGGATATTGTTATCTTAATTGAAGTATTTCTGTTGAAATGAAAGCATATCTATGAGGGAGGAAAATTTAGAACATTTACAAAAACTAGCAACTGAACATAAGCTCTCTTCCTGAGTAGGCCTACACCAGGGGTGTCAAAACTCAATTTCATTGAGGGCCGCATCAGAGTTGTCTTTGACCTTGGAGGAGGGGTGGCCAGGGTGGGCGTGGCCAGCTTGATGTCACTCATGTCGGGGGGGGCATGTGGCTGCCCAAGCGCTCTGTCAGCAAAAACGGGCTCCTGTACTCTGTTTCTGGCTGCAATGACCTCTTGCAACCCTTGGCCCTTCTGAGCTCAGTTTTCGCTGGCAGAGGCATCACAGGCCTGTCCTTCGCTGTTTCCAGGGTGGCCCTGGAGGCCAGATCTAAGCACCCTGCAGGCCTGATCTGGCCTGCCGACCTTGAATTTGACACTCCCATTCCCTGAAGTTCATTTTCTCTATTATTATTGCATTGCATTGCATTATTTTACTAGCTGAATACCCATGCTCTGCTACGAAACGGGCTTGATAAATCGACACTTACAGCTTGAAAATGAATGAGTACTTATGTTGTGACCCGCCAGCGGCCTGCGCGGATAGTGGCTGATTCCGACGATGAGAAGGCTGGTGTGTCGCGCCAGCAGCCTGTGCAGCCGGTGCTCGTGTCGGACAGCGAGGAGGCTGAAGAGGATGTGGTACCAGAGGCAGAGACTCAGCCAGGGCCTTCAGAACCTCCAGAGGCTCCTTCAAATGGAGAGAGCGAAGTGGAGGAGCCTCTCCTCAATGCTCGAGCTCGCAGGGCTGCCAAAAGGCAGCAGTGACTACTCAGGAGGAGGAGGTATCCTCGAGAGTAAGGCTGGAGGATAATTGGCCACTCCCTTAGCCTATTTAAGTCACATGCCATTAGTAACTTTCTTGCTAGAAACAAATTGTAATTATCATCAGAGCATTTTTTGGAAAAGTCTTATCGTATCTTGCTTTCTGGACTGGTTGCCAACCTTTGCCGGACTTTGGTTTATTCTTGCTACTTAATAAACTTGATAAGGATAATTGGTGTGTGTCAATATCCTCAAGAATCTGGAGCTGGGGCAGAACAAGTTACGATCGGCCTCTCCTCTCCCCTTTTCTCCCTCAGCCTTGCCCCATAGAAATGTCTCCTATCCTATCTGCTTCTCTTCCTCAGCCTTGCCACACAGAAGCCTCCCCTATCCTACCCCCCTTCTCTCCCTCAGGCTTGCCTCAAAGAAGCCTCCCCTATCCTCACCGTCTCCTGCTTGCTGCTGTGAAAGTAAAACTGAAACTGAAACTCCTCTCCTCTGCTTGTGTTTTGCATTTGGAACAGATTTCTTTTCAGGTGGGGAGGCAGAGTAGAATTCCTTAGCATCAGAGCGTGTTAATAATAATATAGGAAATACTAATGCTCTGATGGTCATTTCGAAAAATCTTTTTTTAGTGAGCCCCTAGAAGCCAAGAGAAACATACGTGGCAAATTTCAAGTGTGTAGGCTTTACAGTTCTGGAGATATTGTGATGATGTGTGAGTGGTATTTTGCATATATATATATAGATTATTTTATTATTTTATGTATATCCTGTCTTTATTCCTTTTTACAAATAATTCAAGGCAGTGAACATACCTAATACTCCTTCCTCCTCCTATTTTCCCCACAACAACCCTGTGAGGTGGCTGGGCTGAGAGAGAGAGAGGGACTGGCCCAAAGTCACCTAGGGCGGAAACTAGAACTCACCGTCTCCTGGTCATTGGCCCAAAGTCACCCAGCTGGCTTTCATGGCTAAGGTAGAACTAGAACTCACCAGCCCCTGGTTTCCTAGCCCAGTGGTTCTCCGGATCCGCTTCAAGGTGCTGGTTCTCACCTATAAGGCCCTACGTGACTTAGGTCCAGGATATTTACAGGACCTTCTCCTGCCTGCTTCCCACCGTCCTGTTCGCTCACATAGGGCCGCTCTCCTCAGGGTCCCGACGGCAAGCCAAAGTCATCTAGCAGTGCCCAGGGGTAGGGCCTTCTCTGTGGGTGCTCCCACCCTCTGGAATGAATTACCTACCGAGCTCCGGACGGCTCCTGATCTCCGCTCCTTCCGTCGGGAGCTGAAGACTTGGCTGTTCAAGCAAATAGGCTGACTCTGATTCTGGGTTTTATTATTTATTATTAATTAGTTATTTGATTTAAAGTGCGATTTTATTGGACATGTTTCTTAACTTGTGTTCGCCGCCCTGAGTCCTTCGGGAGAAGGGCGGCATATAAATACATGTAAGAAAGAAAGAAAGAAAGAAAGAAAGAAAGAAAGAAAGAAAGAAAGAAAGAAAGAAAGAAAGAAAGAAAGAAAGAAAGAAAGTTATTTTCCATTCCGAAGCCTGACAGCCCACGGATAAAAACTGTTCTTCAGCCGGTGTGTTCGGCTGCCTATGCTTCTATATCTCCTTCCCGACGGCAGGAGTATAAAAAAGGGCTGACCAGGGTGTGAGTCGTGACCCAGTGGTGAAATCCAAATTTTTTTACTACCAATTCTGTGGGCGTGGCTCGGTGGGCGTGGCAGGGGAAGGACACTGCAAAATCCCCATTCCTTCCCCATTCTGGAACCAGCCAGAGGCGGTATTTGCCAGTTCTCTGAACTACTCAAAATTTCCGCTACCGATTCTCCAGAACCTGCTGAATTTCACCCCTGGAGTCATCCCTGAGGATTTTCCTCACTCTTCTAAGGCACCAAGTCCTAGGAATGTTGTCTAGTGTCATCTAAATATGTAAGGGCCCGCCACAAAGAAGAGGGAGTCAAGCTATTCTCCAAAGCCCCTGAAGGCAGGATGAGAAGCAATGGATGGAAACTAACCAAGGAGAGAAGCAACCTCGAACTAAGGAGAAATTTACTGACAGTTAGAACAATCAATCAGTGGAAAGGACTTGCCTCCAGAAGTTTGTGGGTGCTCCATCACTGGAAGTTTTCAAGAAGAGATTGGACGACTATTGGTCTGAAACGGTAGAGGATCTCTTGCTTGAGTAGGGGGTTGGACTAGAAGACCTCCGAGGTCCCTTCCAACTCTTTTATTATGTTCTGTTAATTCTGCAGCAAAACCGAAAACACTTTCTGCGTTACGACTCCCCCAGTAATACATTCTCTGCTAAATGCCAGCATCCTGGGATGTATGGCAAGCCTTTGGCTCTTAATTTTCAATTTTAGGCAATTATCTTTAATTCATATTTAATATACTTTAATAACCCACTAGCTGTATTTGTGCTCTGGCTGTTCTGTAATTATTCCCTACCCTATTATTCTCCTTCGTCACAAAATTTTAGGTTCAGGGCTTAACCAGGAATCGCTTACCAGAGACTTCCAGCAATTTTCAGCACATGTCAGACCTGGGAAAACAGGCCAGAAAGAGAAAAGAATTAACTCAGAACCAATTTCACAGATAATTATTCATTTAATAAATAAAATATGGTAACAAGCACTTAGAACAGAGGTGGGGAACAATGGTCCCTTTATGACTTGTGGATTTTTATGATTTGTGGACCAACTCCCAGAATTCCTGAGCCAGCATGGCTCCCTTTACAACCTGTGGACTTCAACTCCCAGAATTCCTGAGCCAGCATGGCTCCCTTTACAACCTGTGGACATCAATTCCCAGAATTCCTGAGCCAGCATGGCTCCCTTTACAACCTATGGACTTCAACTCCCAGAATTCCTGAGCCAGCATGGCCCCCTTTATAACCTCTGGACTTCAACTCCCAGAATTCCTGAGCCAGCATGGCTCCCTTTACAACCTGTGGACCTCAACTCCCAGAATTCCTGAGCCAGCATGGCCCCCTTTATAACCTCTGGACTTCAACTCCCAGAATTCCTGAGCCAGCATGGCTCCCTTTACAACCTGTGGACTTCAACTCCCAGAATTCCTGAGCCAGCATGGCTCCCTTTACAACCTGTGGACCTCAACTCCCAGAATTCCTGAGCCAGCATGGCCCCCTTTAAAACCTCTGGACTTCAACTCCCAGAATTCCTGAGCCAGCATGGCCCCCTTTACAACCTGTGGACTTCAACTCCCAGAATTCCTGAGCCAGCATGGCTCCCTTTACAACCTATGGACTTCAACTCCCAGAATTCCTGAGCCAGCATGGCCCCCTTTACAACCTGTGGACTTCAACTCCCAGAATTCCTGAGTCAGCATGGCTGACTCAAGAATTCTGGGAGTTGAAGTCCACAAGTCCTAAAAGGGCCATGGTTTTCCACTCCTGACTTAGAATAAAGATAGTTGAAATGCTGTGGCTCCTAGCGTGCCCTAAGAATAGCTTTAATCCAACAGCTAAAGTCTGCTCATTTTCTCTTGCTACTTCTTTTTTAAAAAATAAATTTATTGATTTTGTCTAGGTTATTGTCAGTCGGGGCTAAGGCACTTTACAAAATGTCAGAATTGTTTTGCTTATCATCATATCCAGAGCAAAAATCCCTAAATTCTTCAACAAACAGAAAACACTCCTGGCATATGGCTAGCTAATTGAAATAGTCAGGTGAATAAAAGGTGTTTTTCTCATCTGAGAACTGAAGCAATTTGCAGCCGATATTAGATTGTGTGATGTAAGTGTGGATTGGAAAGTGGAGGCCTCCATCAAAGATCAAAGGAGAAAGTTTGATAGGGAAAAGAGAGCAAACGATTGCTAGTTAGGCATAAATTGTGAAAAAAAATGGAGCAAGTAGACTTATTTGTGCAAGATGGGAAATTGTTTACTAAAGAAGAGCAAATGGATGGGGAAAATTAACATGGACAGATTTTTTTTTTCTATGTGTTATTTATTTATAGCCTGCCTTTATTATTTTTATAAATAACACAATGAATATACCTAATATTCTTAATACTTCCTCCTCCTATTTTTCCTATTTATATTCTTTTCTTCCTCCCTCCCTCCCTCCCTCCCTTACTCTGTCTATGTGTCTATTTATTCATCTCATTGTATCTCTTGCCTGTTTGTCTGTCTGTCCATCTGATTCTATATCTGGTTGGCTGTTTATCCTTCTCCTTCTCCTTCTCCTTCTCCTTCTCCTTCTCCTTCTCCTTCTCCTTCTCCTTCTCCTTCTCCTTCTCCTTCTCCTTCTCCTTCTCCTTCTCCTTCTCCTTCTCCTTCTCCTTCTCCTTCTCCTTCTCCTTCTCCTTCTCCTTCTCCTTCTCCTTCTCCTTCTCTCTCTCTCTCTCTCTCTCTCTCTCTCTCTCTCTCTCTCTCTCTCTCTCTCTCTCTCTCTCTCTCATTTTAAACTTCTCCTTTGTTCAACTAAAAACATACTGTTCACCCAGGGTGAGTAGCTTGGGGGAAAATATTTCATCTATTTAAAATCCTTTTTTTTTTCATGGCACTCAGTTCCTTGCACTTAACGGCCCAAAAGAAAATGGAGACTTAGCTTAGGCTATTAGGAAAGGATCTTTTGACCTTCCTTCTATTCTGTGTGATTTTCGTTCTCTTCAATTGCCGATAAAAACCCTGGACTCGAAAGCTGAGCCTGGCTAGAAAGCTTCTGAGCCATGAAGAGGCCCTTGTTAAGTACCTATTCTGGATTAAAGCGAGATGCATGAAAAAGGGAATTTTACGTTTCGAAAGTTGAATGTTATGCCTTTGGTTGGAGTCCCTCGTGCTGAAATAAGGGGAAATCATCTTGGCTAAGCCATTTGAAGCCGCTTTTTAAAATACATGGAATTTGGGCAGAAGATATAGATGGTTGCGTATGTGACAGAGAGAAGGAGGGAGGGAGGAAGAGAGAGAGAGAGAAGGAGAGAGAGAATGAATCAATGATAGATCAATCCAACAGAAGGCCTATTATGAAGAACAGTTGCAGGAATTGGATATATTTGTTTAATGAAATGGAGGACCAGGGGTGACAGAAATGGAGGACCAGGGGTGACATGATAGCAGTCTTCCAATATTCGAGGGGCTGCCACAAAGAAGAGGGGTTTCACTTATTCTCCAAAGCACCCGAAGGCAGGACAAGAAGCAACGGATGGAAACTCATCAAGGAGAAGAGCAATCTGGAACTAAGGAGAGATTTCCTGACAGTGAGGACAATTCACCAGTGGAACAACTTGCCTCCAGAAGTTGTGAAGGCTCCAACACTGGAAGATTTTAAGAAGATGTTGGATGACCATTTGTCCATCTTGGGATAGGTCCCTTCCAACGTTATTATTTTATTTAATAAAAATAAAGGACAAGGAGCGACATGATAGCAGTCTTCCAATATTTGAGGGACTGTCATAAAGAGAGGTCAACCTATTGTCCAAAGCCCTTGAAGGCAAGACAAGAAGCAATGGATGGAAACTAACGGAGGAGACCAGCAACCTGAAATTAAGGAGGAATTGTAATCCATTATCATCCTCTTTTAACAATTTTGCTCACCCGACGCAAGCTCCCTTGGCTTGTTCCCTATCGCTGATTTTTATCCTAAAGGATATTTCCCCCCACACATCAAGCTTATTCTTCAGTTTACAAAAGGAGGGGTTTTTTTTCCTAATGTTTAGTCAGTGTTATATCTCCATTTCTACCCACCCACCCCCCGCACAAACCTGTATCTGTAAGAACATATTGTCCCAAAACCACAGTTCAGAGAATCATTGTTTGCAAGCAGCCTAGTACATATTAAATTATCTTATCTCTCTAAATTGAGATTGCACCCGAAAGATATCGGTGACCTACATGCAAAGTAATTCTAACCTGTTTTTACAGATTACGTTGAGTTTTTTTCTTTCATTTTTTTTTTACCCCACCTGCCTGCTCGCCTGCCTGCCCTCCTTCCTTTCTTCTCTTTTTCTTTTTCTCGGAAACAACCCCTCCCCCCGAAAAGGTAACCTCATTTTGAAGAAAAGTCAAAGAAATTATCTTTCGTAATTTGATCCCAGAAAGAGGGGTTTATTTAATTTGAAAAGCCATTAGCATAAGTGCTGATAACTTTTTAAAAATAGAAACTCCATTTTCTAGGTTTTTCGGAGGAAAAAAATAATTTAAAAAAAAAAACCCTCTTTTCGGTTGCTCTTGTTAGAGCCTTATTAAAATATAACCGAATTAGTTTTAAAATGTGATTAATAAATAGAGGTGGCCTTGCTGCTTGCTTCGTTCTTTGGGTTGCTATCAGTGTACTGTAAAACGGACGGGAAGGGGCCTCATTCGATTCCATGATCCCAAATGAGCGATGGGGTTTGGCTACTTTTTGGTTCTCTCTGCCAAATCTTTCCTTATGGCAAGGATAAGAAAGGTGGAGTCAGCGGTGAAATTCAGATTTTTTTTTTTTACTTCTGGTTCTGTGGGCGTGGCTTGGTGGGCATGGCAGGGGAAGGGTACTGCAAAATCTCCATTCCCACCCCACTCTGGGACCAGCCAGGGGTGGTACTTGCCGGTTCTCCAGACTACTCAAATTTTCCACTACCGGTTCTCCAGAACCTGCTGGATTTCACCCCGGGTAGAGTAGTCCTTGACTTATGACCACAACTGAACCCAAGGTTTCTGTTGCTAAGCAACAGAGCTGCTAAGTGAGTTTCACCCCATTTTATAACCATTCTTGCCAGAGTTGTTAAGTGAATGCCGCTTACCCATTGATTTTTCTTGTCCGAAGCTCACAAAAGATGATCACATAATCCCAGGAAACGGCAACTGTCATAGGTACATGCCATTTCATCTCTCTCTCTCTCTCCCTCTCCCTCCTTTTCTCTCTCCTTCTCCTTCTTCCTATTCCTCTCTCCCTCTTTCTCTCTCTCCCACTATCCTTCTTACTCTTACTCTTACTCTCCTTCTCCCTCTCTCCCTCCTTTTCCTTCTTCTCCCTCCTTCTCTCTCCCCCTCTCCTCCTTCTTCCTATTCCTCTCTCTCCTTTTTCCTCTCCCTCTCCTTCTTCCTCTCCCTTTCCCTCCTTTTCCCTCTCCTTCTCCTTCCTTCTCTCTCCCCCTCTCTTCCTTCTTTCTATTCCTCTCTCTCTCCTTCTTCCTTTCTCTCCTTCCTCTCCCTTTCCCTCCTTTTCTCACTCCTTCTCCCTCTCTCCCTCTCCCCTCTCCTTCTCCTTCTCCCTATTCTTCTCTCCCCCATTCCTTCTTACTCTTCCTCTCCTTTTCCCTCTCCCTCCTTCTCCCTCTCCTTCTCTCTACCTCTCTCCTTCTCCTTATTCTTCTTTCCTTCTTACTCTTACTCTTACCCTCCTTCTCCCTCTCCCTCCTTCTCCCTCTTCCTCTCTCCCCCTCTTCTTCTCCTTCTTCCTATTCTTCTCTCTCCCCCTTTCCTTCTTACTCCCCCTTTCCTTCTCCCTCTCCCCCTCTCCCTCCTTTTCCCTCTCCTTCTCCCTATTCCTCTCTCTCTCCTTCTTACTCTTACTCTTACTCTCCTTCTCCCTCTCCCCCTCTTCTATGGCAAGAAGACAGAATAGCAGAGTTGGACGGGACCTTGGAGGTCTTCTAGTCTAACCCCCTGCTCAAACAGGAGACCTTATACCAATTCAGACAGATGGATGTCTAATCTCTTCTTAAAAACTTCCACTGTTGGAGTATTTACAACTTATGGAGGCAAGTTGTTCCGCTGAATAGTTGTTCTCATCGTCGCGAAATTCCTCCTTAGTTCTAGATTGCTTCTCTCCTTCCTTGGTCCGTTTCCATCCGTTGCTTCTTGTCCTGCCTTCCGCTGCTTAGAAACCTCCAATGATGGAGCACTGATTCATTGATTTCGCTGTCAGGAAATTCCTCCTCCTTAAGAGCCTAGTAGCTCAGCAGACTAAAAGCATTGTGATTAACTCCAGCTGTCTGCAATTACTGTAAGTTCGAATCTCACCAGGCTCAAGGTTGACTCAGCCTTCCATCCTTTCTAAGGTAGGTCAATTGAGGACCCAATTTGTGGGGGCAATAAGCTGACTTCGTATAAAATATACAAAAGTATGAAGGCTATTGCTTAATGCATTGTAAGCCGTCCTGAGTTTCTGGAGAAGGGCGGCATATAAATCTAATTAAAAATTTAAAAAAATTAAAAAATTAAATTCCAGGTTGCGGCCCCTTCAATATTGGGGCACTGCTATCCTGTCACCCCCCAGTCCTTCTACTGGCATCTCTCTAATAGAGCTCTTTGGTTGATATGCCCATATTTGATATAGGTGCGGAACAGAACGTCTGCAGACCCATTCTGCACCCAGCATAAACAGTCGTGCTCTCCATTGGATGCTAATCCGTTTCCTTCAAGCGCTTTTTGGAGTGTTCAGA
Organism: Coluber constrictor foxii; assembly: GCA_038048745.1. NCBI lineage: Eukaryota > Metazoa > Chordata > Lepidosauria > Squamata > Colubridae > Coluber > Coluber constrictor. The sequence goes on from JAWJVD010000213.1 coordinate 558,295, forward strand.
ATGCAGGAGAACCTCTGGAAGCTGAATCTTGAGCTAAATAAATCTTGTTTTTCAAGAGGGCCTTTAATGTCACGATTTAGCATCTGTTACTTTACGAGCCCTGAATAGGTTGCAGGAAAATTGTAATATTTTTTTCCCCCACTCCTCGCAGATGGATGAGGTTGACACTGTGGATTTGAGACCAGGGCAATAAGAGGCAGCTATGCGCACATGTGCGTTTGCGTGTACATCAATAAAATATTCCTCTGTTCAACCAGTGCTCTCCTCCTATTTGAACTAGGCAGTTCATGATGCGTCCCCTCTTTGGAGAAAAAAACAAAAGAAGTCCATAGGGGGGGGGAAAAAAACATACCATTCCCAAGGCGATATCTGAAATTCTTTCTTTTAGCAAAAATATTAAAAAAAGTCCAGCTCAGGGTCATAAAAAAGGGAGTTTTAGTGTGTCAAACAATCAATCGGAATAGAGCTGGGAGGGACTTTGGAGGTCATCTAGTCCAACCCCCTGCTCTAGCAGGAAATCCTATACCCATGATGGCAACATCTTACGAGACCACCTTCTGCCACCGATAGCCTCTCACCGACCAGTCCGCTCCCATAGAGAGGGGGCTCCTCAGGATGCCGTCGGCCAAACAGTGTCGACTGGCGGCCCCCAGGGGGAGAGCCTTCTCTGTGGGGGCACCCGCCATCTGGAACGAGCTCCCCCCGGATATACGGAGAATTGAGGACTTACGCACTTTCCTCCGCGCCCTAAAAACGCTTCTATTCCAACAGGCGGGGCTGGCCTAACTCTCCCTTTTAAATTGGTTTTAAATTGGGTTTTTAAATGTTTATATAAATTGGTGGTTTTAAATTTTCGAGCCTAAATTTAATCTTTTTTAATAGTTTTTAACTTTTTGTATGTACATTGTATTTTATTTTTGGCTGTTCACCGCCCTGAGTCCCTCTGGGAGTAGGGCGGTATACAAATTTAAACAAATAAATAAATAAATAAATTTAGTGCCAGAGGTGGCACTAAGCACCCTCTCTGATGGCACACGAGCCGTCGCTCCAGTTCAGCTCCGCTGCGCATGCGCACATGCCTCCTGCCAGCCAGCTGGTCTTTCGGTCTCTGCCGTGCATGTATGGGGGTGGAACATGTGCGGTGGGTGTGCGTGCATGGGCCGGGCCGCATGGGGGCACTGGGGCGCATGCACGGGGCTGCGACCTATTGCATTTCGGGGGTTTGGGTGTGTGCGGGCACTTGGTCCAGAGAAGGTTAGCCATCACTGCCCTATACCATTTCAGACAGGCGGTTGTCCAATTTCTTCTTAAAAACTTCCACCCACAACTTCTGGTGGCGAGTAGTTCCACTGGTTAATTGTCCTCACTGTTAGGAAGCTTCTCCTTAATTCCAGGTTGCTTCTCTCCTTGGTTAGTTTCCATCCGTTGCTTCTTGTCCTGCCCTCAGGGGCTTTGGAGAATAGGGTGACCCTCCCCCTCTTCCTCTTCTTTGGGCATTCCCTCAAATTCTGGAATATTTTGAACGACTACCCCTGTTTCAGTTTATCTTTTTTTTTTAAAAAAAGATATCTCCGTCCTGAAAGTTGGAGAGTTACTTTCTCTCTGTTACCTGTGCAGGTAGACCCATCCCGTCACATCCCCCTTTCCCCCCAACCCCCCCCCCCCCCGCTCCCGTCCCAAAGCCACGCGGCTCATTTTGCCTGCACTTTGGCCCGGTGCCTCTTGGCAGCTGGCACCCTCGCAGCCGCTGACTTACATTTTGAAAAGGGCTCCCATAATTGCTCATTCTGTTCCGCGACTTTGTCAGTGACAGATGGTCACACTGAATGTTTAAAACGTCGGAGACCTCTGGATGCTCCTTCTGCTTCCCGACGCCAAGTTTTGCCAAAATTGGAAGGTGCGGGGGGGGGGGGGGGGGAGAGGAGGGGATCATCGCCTCCCAGCTTTTCAACAGACTGCTTGCAAACTTTTTCTCCTCCTTTCTGCAGTGAATTGTCCTCTCTCCCTCCCTCCCTCCCTTCCTCTCTCCCCCCTTCCTCTTCGTCAAAGAAAGAATCAATATGTTATTACAGACTGGCACACGGAGCAAATGCCAACTGCTCTGGTGAATGAATTAATGATTTCAATTTTTTTTTATTTTTACCCCTTTTGGCCTGGTAATAGAGCCTGCATATGGCCTGACAGGAGGATGCTGGGCTAACAGGAAGGTGAGCCTGCAGTTTATCAAGATTATTTTCAGTGGATTTTATCCGGCGGTTTGTCGAAGTAACTTTCTGCCTATCAGGCTAGAGATGAGCTGGGTTTTGGTGTGTGTGGTGATAAGGCCGCATTTCAAGTTTTGAGTGGGCTTCCCTGGAAATGGGCGGATTGAGAACAAAAATGAGAATAAAAAAATACAGATCACATGCATCTCGCCTGTATTATTTTGTAGCTAACTCAAGGTGGCAAACATACCCAATACTCCTCCCTCCTCCTCTTTTCCCCACAACAATCCTCTGAGGTAGATTGGGCTGAGAGGAAGAGAGAGACTGGCCCAAAGTCACCTAGCCGGCTGTCATATCTAAGGTGGAACTAGAACTCACCACCTCCTGGTGATTGGCCCAAAGTCACCTAGCCGTCTGTTATATCTAAGGCGGAACTAGAACTCACCACCTCCTGGTGATTGGCCAAAGTCACCTAGCCAGCTATCATATTTAAGGCGGAACTAGAACTCACCACCTCCTGGTGATTGGCCCAAAGTCCCCTAGCCAGCTATCATAAGGCGGAACTAGAACTCACCAGCTCCTGGTGATTGGCCAAAGTCACCTAGCCAGCTATCATATCTAAGGCGGAACTAGAACTCACCACCTCCTGGTGATTGGCCCAAAGTCACCTAGCTAGCTGTCATATCTAAGGCAAAACTAGAACTCACCACCTCCTGGTGATTGGCCCAAAATCATCAGGCCAGTTGTTGTGTCCTAGGCGGGACTAGAATTCACTCTCTCCTGGTTTCTCCACTAGTGCCTTCACCACTAGACCTGTGAACTAGAATGTTTGCTAAAACCTCCATTTTTGTTGGAAGTTAACATGCTGTTAAGGCACCCACGGGCGCCTGTTTCTCCACTTCGCTTAGGAAACCTTCCCTCATTCAACTTGGATCAGCAGTTCAATCCACGAAAGAAATCATATCACTATTATCCATTCAAGCTACAGGGGTGTGCCTGTTTTCTGATATTCAGTTACCACAACAAATACAATACTACTAATAATAATAACAACACAGAATTTAAAAAGCTGGCACAGCAATCCATCACCTCTCAAAATTCATTATTATTTTTTTTATTTTAACTTTTGGTGAAGCTTTTCTTCAGGCTTGAAAATGATGAAAAACCTAATAACTTTTTTTTTGTTTTGTTTTTTGCCTGGGCATGCTTCCCCCCCCAACTCCCTCCCCGGGCTTGTGGTAAATACGAGGCACTAAGATACCGCTGAAATAAACTTAGAAATATAAAAATGTAAGCTACGCCTCCCCCACATCTCCCTCCTGGGTGTCAGAGGAAGGGGAAAAAAAATTTGATGATATTCTTCATAATGACCGTGTCCCCAATTTCAGAGAAGGCTGGCTGTCTTTAAGACCACTTGTTAAATCTGGGGGGGGGGGGGGGGAAACGGGAAGGGTGCCATAAATAATAAAAGAATTCAAAATACTGCAGTTTTTTGTAACGGAGAAGGACGGAAAGTGTCACCTTAGGATCTCATTTGCATACCGCAATGATTTAGTTATTTGTGCGTGCCCACTCAAGAGGAGGCACAATGACCATGAATATTCATAGATTCAATTAAAATATTGATGGCGTAGGCACGATCTGCAGGCCCGCAGCGTCCATAAATAGATTTCTTCAGGTTGAACGGAGAAAGGAAGGATCAGGTGGAAGCACAGGTAGTTCTCGACTTACGACCGCAATTGAGCCCAGAATTTGCGTTGCTAAGCGAGACGGTTGTTGTTCGTCAGAAGGTCGCAAAAAAAAAAAAGGATCACATGACCTTGAGACGCTGCAGCCGTCGTAAGTATGAGTCAGTTGCCCAATGTCTGAATTTTGATCACGTGACCGTGGGGATGATGCAACAGTCGTAAGTTTGGGGGAAAAAGGTCCTAAGTCACTTTTTTCGGTGCCGTTGTAACTTTGAATGCTCACTGAACGAATTGTTGTAATTTGAGGACTTACCTGTATGCCGCAACGCAACGCAAAGTAAAAAACAAAAATGGATTTTGAGAGGTGATTTAAAGTTAAAACTTGATTTTCCGTGCATTGTAACAAATACAAATATAGGTAGTCCTCAACTTACAACCACCGTTCAGGCCAAACTTTACGTTGCTAAGTGAAAAAAATGGTTGAGTTAATTTTTGGCCTGTTTTTATAACTTTCCTTGCCACCGTTGTTAAGTGAATCATTGCACTTGTTAAGTGAGTCACATGGTTGTTAAGTGAATCTGGTTTCCCCATTAACTTTGCCTGTCAGAAGGTCGCAAATGATCCCGGGACACTGCAGCTGTCATAAATATGAGTCAGTTGTAGCCGTAAATTGAGGACTACCTGTATTTTAACTTTAATGCCCAATGTATCAATACTTTTCATCTTTTAACTGCTATTTGTTTATTGATTAAACTTGCATGGCAACTGTGTCACCGAATACACGTAGTCCTCGTCTTACGACCCCACTTGAGCCCAAAATTTCTGTCGCTAAGCGAGAGAGTTAAGTGAGTTTTTGCTCCATTTTACGAACTTTTTTGCCATGTTGGTAAGCGAATCCCTGCCGTTGTTGAGTTACTAACGCGGTTGTTAAGTGAAAACGGCTTCCCCCATTGACTTCGCTTGTCAGAAAGTCACTGAAAGAGATCAAACGATCCCTGGAACACTGCAGCCGTCATAAATATGAATCATTGATGCCAACAGTCCTAAAAAGGAACCGTGGTCATTTTGATCACATGACCAATGGGGCTGCTGCAACAGTTGTAAGTGTGAAGAATGCTTTAAGTTCCTTTTCAAAGTGCCTTTGTAACTTCGAATGGTCACTAAACTTTATTTATAATTTATTTATAATTTTATTTCTATACCACCCCTCTCCCGAAGGAACTCGGGGCGGTGTACAGCCCATTAAAACAAAGAATGTACAAATAAATGAAGTGTTGTAAATCGAGGACTATCTGTAATCCGAAGTCCAAAAGACGTTTTGCTTCTCTTCTCTGGGGGATACCCAGGGGTGGGAATCAGCCGGTTCGGGCAAACAGAAAGCTTATTTTACATCTGGTTCGCCGAACTGATAGTTGCAAGGCCTGGCTGGACCAAACCACCACTTCCCTCCCGGGAGTCTCCACACGCCCTGTTTTGGATGCCAGGTAAGTATAGCACCCACGCGGAGGCTCTGGGAGGATGAAAAACGGGCGTCCCAGAAGTTCCAGAATTCTGGAAACGGGCCTGTTCCCAGCTCCGGAGCCCGGAGGAGGCTGTTTTCACCCTCCTGGAGGCTCGAGGAAAGCCTCTGGAGCTTGGGGAGGGAGAAAATGCCCCCCTCCCTTGCCAAGAAGGCCACGCCCACCATGGCCATGCCCACCCAGCAACCGAGCAGAGAACCGGTTGCTAAAATTTTTGAATGCCACCCCTGGGGATCCCCCAGTCCTGAGATCCTTTCCCTCGATTCCCTCCGTTGACAGGGAGGAAGAAACGAACATCATTGTGGAGGCAGACTGGCGTTGGAAGAACAGATTTTCCCGGCAAATGTCAACGAGGCACCCAGATTGAAAAATTCAAGAGAAAAAGGTCAACTCCTGAAGAGAAATCCAGCACAGAAGACGGGGTCGAATAGCCGTGATTTTTTTTTCATCTTTCGCACTTTTGTAAGGAAAAGAGGAAGGGGGGGGGGGAACGGAATTGTTTCACCTCGTATGAATAGAGATCGAAGCGGAAGCGGAAGCAGCTCCTGGGATGAGAAGCGAAACGCCTTCAGAGAAAAAGCAGAAAATCCAAGTGCCTCTTTTAAAAAAATAAATGGTTGCGACAACCATGACTTGGGTGACTGGGAATCTCCATCGACAAATAGAGGTTAACATTTATTCCGCATGATCTGGTATAGTGAATAATAAACTCTGAAATTCCTGTGGGATAACTTAGATCAGGGATAAGAAATATAGCAACTTCAGGACCTGTGGACTTCAATTCCCAGAATTCCTGAGCCAGCTTTGCTCCGGGAGTTGAAGTCCACAGGTTGTTGTGGTCCGCCAGAAGCCTGCGGAGTCGGACAGTGAGGAGGCTGGGGAGGGGGGGGGGAACATGGGCCAGTCCTGGAGGCTGGGGAAGGCCCGGATGAGGGCTCTGCGTCGAAGGCAGAGATGGGTCCAGGGCCATCGGGGAGTTGTATGCTGACTCCGGAGCCTCCAGAGGCTGACAGCAGAGAGGCAGAGGAACAGGAGGAGCCTGTTCCTAGTGGACACATACGCAGAGCTGCCGGAAGGCAAGAGCAGCTAAAGCAAAAAGGACGACTCGGGAGTAAGGCCCGGGGGCTTGCAGGAGGCCGAGTGCTGCCTATCACCCCCCCTGGCCACACCCACCATGGCCACACCCACCCAGCAGTCATTAGGGCAGAGAAATGATTGTTCAATGATTTGACTCTCCCCACTGCGGTAAAATGATCTTGTTGTAACATTTCCAGCAATTATCACGTGAATCCAACAAGAGGACATTACTGCATTTTAAAAAAAAATAAAGCCAAGAGAAAGCAACACAGCATTTTGATTATTTGGCGTGGTATTCCCCGAGGACTGAATACGGAAGAAAGTTTCACTCTAAATGATGCTGCCTGGACACAGCTTTATATCGGGCCTGGCATTTCTCCTCGCTGATCCTTTGGGGAATTGACATTTCTTCACAGACAGCATTTCCTCCCGTCCCTCCTCTTCTCCTAGGCGAGCTGATTATCTCTAAACAAAATTGAAAACTTTGGCTTCCTGGGAGCCAGATGGCCCAAGCTCGCCTAAGTTGGCAGATCATTAGGGAGCAACGGCACCCCAGGATACAATTAGTTCTAGGGAGATGACGATGTAATCAGTTTACGGGGATGCTTTCTGGAAACGCGATTATTAGATTTTTGAAGATGATGCCGCGGTGACAGAAGGGAAGTCTTTGGGCAAAGCTGGGAAGTCGAAATGAGCATCACAGCTTCATTAGAAAAGAAAGGGCAGAAACCCAGGAGGAACTGGCCCTGTAGAGTAGGCTAAGAAATAGATATTATTCCTTTGCAGGTTATGAATCAGTTGGAAAAAGGCACTGGGCAAAAAGTTGTCTTATCGATGCTTAGAAGAGCATCTTTGTAGCCCAGGGTTGAACTGTGAGATCC